>JAADXL010000387.1:0-29966 GCA_023337755.1 Pythium aristosporum | reverse complement strand
CGACATTCGTGCCGTGGCGTGCTGCGAGACGAAGTGGCAGTTCGTTTTGCGGTTCCATTGTCACGTGGCACGCGCCGGGCATGAGGGATACAGTGCGAGCAGTCAAAGTGAAGCAGCGTAGTCTGGGTGGCGTTCAGCGTCAGCCGCGTGGCGAGCTTGTCGTTGTCGCACGATACCGGTGATTGCAAGAAAGCAAGTTGATTAACGACAGTTGGACGGACTGAAAAAGCAGAGCAGCAAAATGCATGGGGCTGCCCCGAGTGGGTAGCCCCTGTGGGAACTAGAGTATGTAGAGCGCGTGTGTGCCTTTGCCCAATGGGTACTGGGGCGTGGTGCTGGCCGGCAATGGCATGCCGCCAGCACTACTGGCACGGTCACAGCGCGTGCTTGGGCGAAGCTGATTGGGCGTGGGCGTGGTGGCCGACTGGTAGTTGGTCAAGTCGACTAGTTGAGTCGACGGCAGCGGGTCTTCGTGCTGGTCGCGCAGTCGTGCTAGTTGTGGTGGGAGTTGCCGCGGGTCGGATTGGCCAGCGGCACGGTCCCAGAGTAAGACCAGTACCACACCACACAGTCGACAACGTGATGTTGAAGGTTGCCAATATGGGAGTTAGCAGTGCCTCCACGCGAACTGATGGGCCTCATAATCCAAGTTTCGTACGGTCAAGGCAGTGGTATCGCAGCCGACTGTCTCGTCTTCTCGATCTCGTGCTTCTGCTCTGGGGAGCAACGATTCTCTCACTTCATCTCACCGCGTCGTTCACGTCATTTCGGTTCCACGATCCGGACTGTCTGCTAGAGATGAGACCCTGAGGGTCACTGTCTTACTCGTGCGCGTCGTTCGAGATCAGTTGCTTCAAGCGGCATACTACGGGCGACCGCGAGACTATGGAAGCCATCCTCACGACAGTCGATCCGCAGGCGGTGGCCGATTTGATTCTGTCCAACTGCCCACAACTCCACGTACCGACCGCAATCCAGAATTTGAAATCTCTGGCGATGATCAAGATCTACAATTCGATAATCGCGTCATGGGATGCACAAGCTGCTCTTCATCAGGCGAACCATCCGCAGCTCCAAGTGATCTACCTTGTGCGCCTGAATGGTAGTGGCATTCCAGAGGGTTTGCTCGCCGACGACCTGCCTCGGTCGCTATGGGATATCGAGTTCTGCATCACCAACATTTCAGCATTCCCGTCAGCGATCACGAAGGCGTGGGAACACGTTGGAGTGGTTACGTACGAAATGAACCCACACCTAACCGAGTTTCCAGAGGTGCTGGCCACACTGCCGAATCTGTTCACTTTGTTCCTAGGAACGACCAACATTACAACGATACGGGATGGCACCTTCGGCAAGATGGGGCTCGTGACGCTTGGAATGAACAGGAGTCCCATTGATCGCCTCCCCGACAGCATCGGTCGCATCGACCAACTTCAAATGCTACTCTTTGCGTATACCAAGATCGCCACGATCCCTACGTCATGGATGGACATCACAGTGCCGGAGTGGAAACGAAGGGATTCTGTCGTCTTGTACGCTTCTGGGTCCCCGCTTTGCGCTTCCAACGAAGTTTAGCGCGTGACTAAGCCCATGTGGCTAGCTATCAGTTGTGAGGTGCTGCCGAGCGACCAGTACACGTACCCGCTCGAGGAGAGAAGAGGCGTTGCGAGTCAAGGATCAGTTGCAAAAAACTTTTTGAGAGCGTTGATTGCTGGTGCGATGTTTGCGTGCTATCTCTTGTAATGGTTCTTCTCAGCACGGGCCATGCTTGACGATCCGGAGTCTTCCGTTGTACTTGCACCGCTGCGCGTTGCGGAACGTGCACTTGTTAGCGTACGTGACGCCATTCGAGCCACACACGGGCATGTACTCGCGCGTGCAGGCTCTCTTACACCGTTCACCGGGGCGCGTCATCATCGCCTCGTCCGCATCATCGCACACACCAGCAGCGACCACACGTAGTGACGTGTCCTTACATTGCGCGACCTGGAAGAAGCAATCGTTGGCGTACGTGACACCGTCCGATGCGCAGTGCAGAGCGATCTCGTCGCCGCAGCGCCTTTCACACGCGCGAAGCGACGCCGCCGACACTCCGCAGAGAAGCAGCGCGGTCGCGAACAGGAGACGCATAGAGTGGTGAAAGACTTGCTCAGGCGGCGACGGAAGAGAATATTCTCAGGTGCCACAGTGGTGGACTCGCTGAAGAGTTTCGTGGGACTCTTCCCAACTTTTTCTGGAACCCAGAGAGTCGATTATCCCATTATAGAGGTCTTCAATCACCCCACATTGGCGAGTTCCGAAGGGCATTACGCTAAATCACTATATGCACGTGACTTCTTGTGCATGAATTGGCCATCCGAGACGAGGAGTTCAAGGCGGGCGGCGTGACCCAGCGGCCTAAGCGACCTAGCTTTCATATGAGAACCATGCCGTTTGAGCGCGCTGGTCGAGCTGGCACTGTAGTTTCGGCTGTAGCCCGCAAGGTCGTTGGGTCTCAGTGGCACTGGTTCTTGAGACCCACAAGTCTCAAGATATTGACGGCTCTTAGAACTACGTACTACTGGTTTATTGCTCGCCATGCATCTTCTTGCTCGATCGGGTATGAGTACTGGTCGCGCGACAGCTTCTCACAGCTGATTTCGAGCCACACAGGCTTTGTCTTGTGCTGGGTTTCATTGGAGTCACAGAGCGGCGACCCAGCGGCGCACAAGAACACAGATCTGCTTTGTCTCCACGCTGGCATCTCAATATCCATCCACGACGACGGGATCGTGGTGATCTTGGTGCCCTCAAAGTTTAGAAATCCAAGGCGATCAATGGAACCAACACTGTCGGGTAGTCGCTCGATGGGGCTGCTGTGCATGCCTAAGCTCACAAGCGCCTGGTTGTCGTAGGTGCCATCCGGTATCGTCGTGATGTTCGTCATCCCTAGAACCAAGGTGAACAGGTTGGGCAGCGTGGTCAACACTTGGGGGAACTCGCTCAGTTCCGGGTTCATTTCGATGGCCACTAGGCCATCGCTTGCCCACACATTCGTGATAGCTGACGGGAAAGTGGAAATGTTGGCCATGTAGAATTCAATATCCCACAGTGAGCGAGGGAGATCCTTCGCGAGCAAGCCGTCTGGGACGCCGCTGGCATTTACGCGCACAAGGAAAACCACTTGAAGCTGCGGATGGTTCGCCTCATGTAGAGCTGTGCGCTCATCCCATGATGCGATCGTCGAGTTGTAGACCTTGATCATCGTGAGAAACTGCAAGGATTGGATCGCAGTCGGTACGTGGAGTCGTGGGCAGTTGGACAGAATCAGACTCTCTACTGAGCGCGGGTCGACCGTCGTGAGGATGGCTTCCATAGTCTCGCGATCACCTGGCGTCCGACGCTTGGAGCAACTGATCTCGAACGACGCGCACGAGTAAGCGAGCGAGCCCCACGGTCGCATCTCTAGCAGACAGTCTGGATCGTGGAACCGAAATGACGTGAACGACGCGGTGAGATGAAGTGAGAGAATCGTTGCTCCCCACATCAAAAGCACGAGATCGAGAACCCGAGACATCGGCTGCGATACCACTGTCTTGGCCGTACGAAGCTTGGACAAAGAGGTCGATCAGCTCGCGTGGAGGCAGTACTAGCATCCATGTTGGCAACCTTGAAGACCACGTCGTCGACTGCCGTTTGAACCTTCCGAAGTCGATACACGAGAAAGACGGAGCCACACATTTTCGAGACGAAGTCGAGCCACGAGGTCACAAAGACTTGACGTAACTCCGAGAGTGCGTTGACGTACCACGCATCATCATAGTAGAAAACGAGAGGATAAATATCCGGAGAGCCGTTGGAATCGCGATAATAGGGATAGAAAATCGACAGCGGGATCCCCACGTTGTAAATGAGGTCGAGGCTCGAGTCGACCAAGAGCCGACCAAGTCGAACGTGAGCTGTCGGGCGACTCCCCATGGCATAGTGAAGTAGAGGAGAGAACCAGCAGTTGGTCACGATGACGAGAGCGACCAAGCGATTGATCGAGACAGGTAACTGATCTTGTAGGCTTGGAAAGTTTGGAGCGCAACCTCCCACAGTATGAAGAGACGCGTGATCTCGGCGCTGTACCGAGATGAAAAGGTGGTTGTTCGTGTCTTGCTGGCGGTGAGCCTTGCCCCAGCGCCTCGAAGAGCTGCTGGAACAACGGCAGTGATCGCCGGATGTGTGCGCTTCATTCGCATTCTTCTCGTACATGCATGGGTGGCGCCAGTGATGAGGCGACGAGACAGAGAAGCCGAACAGAGAATCGCCAGCACATGAGTGGCCGAGGTCACGCACGACGCGACAATGACTGGCACGAAAAAATCCTTCATGTTGGCGCCGATCTGACTCACGCCGATCTGAACGCTCACGTCAGTGAGGGAGAACCGGTAGAACATGGCGGTGCCGACCGTAAACGACAGCGCGGCGGCATTGGCGACCACGAGCCAGACGCGCACAACCGAGATGAGCCACATGGTTCTCGACACTCGACCGTGGGAGCGAAAGACGGGATGTTTGCTGGCTGAGTTGGTTACCAGTGTATTTTCGGAAGTGGGCTGAAAGCCGTGCAGAGTAACCTCTTGGTCAAAATCTGGGGAGTGGTCTCCACAACGTGGATGGCGCTATCGTAGCGCGAGTGTATTGTGTGACGTCCATTATTTGCCAAATTTTCATACGGGTAGTAATAACACAAACGGCGTTACCGCTGCGACCGCTGTGGAAAGGAGAGTCGGCGACACGACTACTTCGGCACACCGATCGTGTCTCACACCATAGATCTGAGGCGTGCTTGTCTTTGTCGACGCCCCGTGTCAATGGCTGTGGAGACACCCTTCTATCCGTCACATTTTCGCAGCGGGTATATTTCGGTCATACCTCAGAAAAACAGAAGCCCATGCTTTGATCCTCTTCTCAGCACGTACTCGAATCGCTGTCCGTTGCCAATGCTGTATCGAACAAGAGAAGATCCGTTGGGACACACCACATGATCTTGAACCTATCTGTACACAATCTGTACACCAAATACCAGAGTTTCTTAACCAGATCAGTTCCTAACAGGCATAATCCACCCTATCCGACTGCCACCACATGTGAGACTGTACAGTTGTTGCTCTGCCTCTAAAAGGGGTAGGCTTTACGGAAAAATTTAATTTTTATCCAACTAGAATCTCAGATTTTTAACCGCTCGACGACGGTTTTATCGAAAAATTCGGAAATTTCTAGAAATCACTGCCCCCCCAGAATGCCAGTGCCGAACCGGCGTCATCATCTCGCCGCACCTGGCTTCTCGCTCGAAGACGAGCAGCTCATTTCGCGCCTGCCGCCAGACCGCATCTTATCCGGTCAGTGACCTCTCCTCTCCTCTCCTCTCCTCACTTCTCCGCCTCCTCTCTCTCTCTCTCCTCTCCACTCTCCGCCCTATCGGTCTCACTTGATCCCCTCGCTCTTCGGCATTCTCGGTCTTCCTTTTCTCCGCCGTCCGCCACGATGAACACCGCCGATCACTGGGTCGAATCCGAGCTCGAGGATGACGACATTAGCTCCATGTTCAGCGACTCGCCCAACAACGCCGCGGCCGTGACCATGGCGCAGCGCAAGGCGTCGTCGGCCAAGCCGCCCATGTTCCACCACAACCAGCAGCACTACCCGTCGCATGCCGACCTCGTCATGCAGCGCCAGCACGACCAGCTCCGCCGCGGATTGCAGCCGCAGCAGCAGCAGCAGCAGCAGCCGGCTCAACGCCGCAGTAGCCATCCTCAACGCCGTGGCAGCCAGCCGCAGCAGCAGTACCAGCAAGTGCCCGTGCGCATGGTGCCCGAGAAGGCCGCGCCGCTGCTGCGCATGGCCAACGGCGCGCAGCAGGCCAAGCGCATGCTGATCCGCCGCATTGGCCAGGACGCCATGAAGATGCTCACGATGACGTGCCAGGCCGTGGTCGTGCGCGGGCCCACGGGCAACTACTATGTGTACCACCTCGAGATCACGAGCGAGTACTACAAGCAAAAGTGGGTCGTGTGCAAGCGGTACTCGGAGTTCTACCGGCTCCGCAAGAAGCTGCTCGCCAAGTTTGCGGCCCACCGCAAGTCCCAGAACTGCGCCAACTGCGGCACCGTGGGCCACTCGCTCAAGGAGTTTGACTTCCCGAGCCGCTTCGATTCCATGTTCAAAGAGTCGAACGCCGTGGTCGCCAAGCGCACGACCGGGCTCGAAGAGTTCATTGTCACCATGTGCCTGTACTTGGCCGGCGGCGACGACTACGAAGTGTGCTCCGAGATCAACTCGGCGCGCTTTGTCGTCAAAGAGTTTCTCCAGTTCCCGCTCGAGCACGAGTGCCAGCACGTGCGCGCGATCCGCCAGCTCAAGTACGTCGACCCGCGCGACGTCCAAGTGGACACGGAGTCATGCCCGATCTGCCTCTGCGACTGGCGCGAACTGGACGGCAACCAGCTCGTGCTGTCGCCGTGCGGCCACTTTTTCCACGAGAACTGCATCAACGAGTGGTACCAGACGCGCTTCGACTGCCCCATGTGCCGTACGATCGCCGGCGCCGAGTGAGCGCGGACGCTCTCTCTGTGTAGTGAGTGCAAGTAGGAACGCGTTATATTCTTCATTCCCAATCCAACACAAAAATCAAATATTGTTGCTTCTGGCAAGAGGTCGAACAGATCTCCTCTCTCCCACGCTGATGTGAGACCATCCTGCTGGACATTCTTCTTCTTTCCTCTCTATGCGGTGAGCTTCTGGATATCGAAAAAGGCCTCTTTCATGGCCTTGGTCTCGCTTTCCTTGCCGATGATGACGACGTGGGACGGGGGCTTCTCGTTGAAGTAGTGCTGCGCGACGTCGACGAGCTGCGTCTTGGTGAGCTGCAGGTACTGCTCGCGTCGCTGCTGGCGCATGTCGTTCGTGATGCCGCGCAAAAACGACATCTTGCCCTTCATGGACGGCGTCTTGGGCGCGTCAATGGACGAAAAGATCGAGAGCAGCGCCTCCTGGATGTCGCGGTCCGAGAAGGAGCCGTTCGCGGCCCAGGCGAGCGTCTTCTCATAGGCAGTGAGCGTGTCAAACGTGTTGGGATCGTAGTGCGAGCTGAGCGAGAAGGCGCCTTCGCCCTGCGAGACACCCGAGCCGTACGCGCCGCCCTTTTCGCGGACTTGCTGGTGCAAAAAGCACGACGACATGATCTGCGCGAGCACGCTGAGCGGCACATGGTCGGGGTGGGCAAACGCCACAGACGGCAGCGTCTCGACCACAAAGTTGACGGAAATGGGCAGTCCATAAAACGTCTTGGGCGACGGTGACAGCGACGGCAAGGCGTGGCCATCCAGCGTGGGCAGCTCATAGGCTCCCGCGCCGCTGGCAAGCGGATGGAGCAAGTGCTGCTCGAGCTTGGCCTCGACGTCGCTTCTCAACGCGTCTTCTGTGACAACCGAGAGCCGCAGGTTGTCCGCCGTGAACACGGCACGTGCCATGCTCTGAAGGATCGTGGCGATCTCGCGGAGCTGCTCATCGCTGGCCTGCGCCCACTGCTGGAGTTGCTCGACGTGGGTCACGCCGCCATAGAGCTCGTCGTACACCGCCGAGCCAGTGAACCCGACGCGCGCGCGCTTGCTGGCAAACGACGCGCCCGACGACGACAGCGCGTTGCTGGCGTTCGCAGCGGCCATTTGCAGAATGATGCGCAGCTGCTTGAGGTTGTCGGCGTCGAGAAACTGCGTGTCGCTCAAAATCTCGTACAGGATCTGCAGCGTCTCGTCCATCTTGTGCGGCAGACACAGCGTGCCTAGCAGCACCGACTGCGTACTTGACGTTGCCGCGTCAAAGAGCGACGGATGCGTCAGCCCCGAGCACGAGATCCCGCCACTGCAGTTCTGGATAGCCGTCGGCAACACATCGTACTTGAGGCGCGAAGTGCCGAGCGAGCCAACGACGCTCGTAAAGAGCGGGATGTACTGGTGGTACGCGAGCGGCAGCCGCGTCGTGTCGTAGAGGAGACGCACGTACGAGAGCCCGTTGGTCGTCGCCACTTTGACAAACTCGGTCTGCACGGCACCGCCCTTGCCCAGAAACACCTTATCGATCGACTCGACGTCGTCGGCGTGGAGCTTGGTCGGGATATCGGCCAGCGTGAGCGTCGGTAGCAGCTCGACGGGCTGCTGTTTCTTTTGGTACGCTTCCAACGCCTTGGTAGTCGCGGCAATGTGTTCGAGATCCGAGTTGGTCTTTTCCATGAGCAGCGTCGCGAGCTGCTCCGCCTCGCGGGCTTCTTGGTCTTTGACAAACTTGTCCGTGGGCTTCATGAGGACGTGGACCTCCTTGAACTGGCCATTCTTGAGGAGACGGTTGCGCACATGATGCTCGAGAAAGTGCGGGTTCTTGTCCATCTCGCTATGGAGCCGCTCGAGCAACGGGTTGAGCTGCAGGTTCTCAAGGAGATCTCCTCGATGGGTCCACACGGAGCTGAGACCGTGCATGAGGTTCATGCCAAAGTTGCCCACAATGTGCTTTTGCGTGAGCTCGAGCTGGTGGAGCAGCGCCTCGACGCGGTCTTTCTCGAAGCCGTCGGCCACGACCGATGCGTACGCGTCGGCGACCGCCTGTTGGATTTGAGGGATCGCGTCTTCCCCTTCGATGCCTTCGACGCCGACGCCAAAGGTCGAGTAAAACGTCGAGGTATCAAAGCCCGTGCCGACGCTAAAGTCCTGCGCGAGCTGCGACTCGATCAGCGCCTTGTAGAGTGGCGATGACGGGCCGCTCGTGAGAAGGTAGCCAACAATGCGCCACACAAACGTCGCGAATGCGTCGGTCGACGAGACGTCGAGGAACTGCGACATGCAAAACTTGAGGTTCGGGTCGCGCTCGCTCTGTGCCGCCATGTTGCTCGTAGGGCCATCGACGACCAGCAGCGTCGGCGTGGTCCATTCGCTCGCGCGGCGAATCTCGAACGGCGTCGCGTCCACGCGCACGGCGGCCGAGTCCTCCCGGTACTCAAACTTGGCCAGGATCTCCTCGTCGAGATACTGCAAATGGTCCGTGAGTGGCATGTCGCCGTATGAGTAAAAGCACGCGTTCGACGGGTGATAGTGCTTGGCATGGAAGGCCTTGAGCTCGCCATACGTGAGCTCGGGGATGTGCGCGGGCAGTCCGCCGCTTACGTGGCCATAGATCGTGCCGTCCAGCAGCGCCTCTTGGATGCGTGTGCCAAACAAATTGTGCGCGTCCGACATGACGCCCTTCATTTCATTGTACACGACGCCCTTGTACTGCAGGTCGAGCTCGTTGGTTTTCTTGTCGGGGACAATCTCGAGGCGGTGGCCCTCCTGCAAAAAGTCGAGGCGCTCGAGCTTGGGGAAGAACACGGCGTCCAAGTACACGGACCGCAAGTTCTCGAGGTCCTTTTGGTTCACCGTCGAGAACGGATACATGGTGTGGTCGTACGCCGTCATGGCGTTCATGTACGTGTTGAGACTGCGCTTGATCATGTTGAAGAACGGGTCGCGCACAGGGTACTTTTGCGATCCGCAGAGCACCGTGTGCTCCAGAATGTGGGCAATGCCGTTGGAGCTGTACGGCGGCGTGCGGAACATGACGCTAAAGACGTTGTTCGTGTCCTTGGCATCAATGTGGAGGTACTTGGCCTTGGTGCGCGAGTGCTCGAGCTCGAGCGCGTCAATATTGTACTCGGGCACGCGCTGCTTGCGCAAGAGCGTGAAGTTGTGGTACTGCTCGCCGACCTGCAGCGCCGCGCAGCCATCGCCGCGCTGGAGCTCGAGAGCTGCTGACGAAGTGGACTTTCTCACTGATCCGCTCGTGGTTGCATATCTCAGTGGACGCGCCGCGCGCGCGCGCCACTGGGAACTTGCCGCGCGCAGCATTTAGCTTCCACGCCGTTCGTTTTTGCCTTTCATCGCTGAGGCCACCAGAGTGAGGGACCATCACTCCTCGTTGGAGGATCGGTACACTACCGGTTTTGGATCGGTTAGTTGTTATGGATATCATTTCAGTTCGTAACGTCGCTGTCTGTGTCCAGATGGATACAGTCTCAGCTGACACGTTCCTTTCCGCGACTCGTGGTCTGTGCGGCAATCTGCGACGTGAGACCGTCCGGTGTGAGGAAGGTTTGCAATCGCCATCTGCGCGGGTGTGAATGAAGGAGCAAAGCGCCAGCCCAAGGCGAAGCCCAGAAGAGAGGAACGTCGCGCTCGTCCAGTCTCGCGCTGTGAACTCCGTATCAGACGGCCGTGGGAGATGCGGTGGCGACGAGTACTGCGCGATCATGCCGTGATCATGCTGATAGCGCTGGCATCACGGACGTGTGCGACTACGCTCAGTGATTGGCGTCCATGCACAACCGATTCTGGCTCGGCTTCCGGCTCCACCATCCAGAATACCAGCGTTCTAATAGCCGAGTGCGCCGCCGTCACGATGCCGCTGTGCCACGGGGACGTTTGCAACGACCGGATGAACCGCACAGTTGAGCTCTTTGTCAAGCGGATCCCGGCGACAACCATCTCAAGCACTCGCAATTTGTGGTTCTTCCCGGATCACCCGCTCGCTATGTCGGCCCAAGACGGTACCGTGTCCATTGCTCCTATGAGACCGAACTCCTCAATACCGGTACTGATCGCATCATTCCTCCATGCCTTTCGTAGCCGAGTCTCAAATGGTCCTCTTGCACCAACAATTTCTCGGCGACGTGAGCGTGTATCTCATGGACCAACGTGGCACAGGCCGCAGTACGCGATTCGACTGTGACGCCACGTCCAACGACAGTCTACAAGGCCTTCGCGTCGCACCAAGCGAAGTCGCGAGATGTGTTAAGACCCTCCGCACGAGATTTGGCGATCTGTTTGCCCAGGCGTTTTCACTCACGAGCGCGGCGCGCGACGTCGTGACCTTCGTCTCGCAGTTTCAGGCCAAGACCAAGGTCTTTTTCTATGGCGTTGGCGTTGGCACGCTGCTCGTGGAGCGTACGATGCATTTCCCGAGCGACGAGATCATCGGCTTTGTCATGGACAGCACAGCAACCAGCTCGGGCGGCACGAAGCGAGAGTTTCCGTATCGGTCCCGCAGTGACAAAGACTTTGGTGCTGTAGCCGCGATGTTTCTCACAGTGTGCGACGAGGACGCATCGTGCTCGAGTCGATTTGATGGGGCGAAGCTTGCCAACGTCGTGCAGGACCTTCTCCAGTCGATCGATCGGGCGAATGGGACTTGCGATGACGTCGCAAAGTCTCTACCGAGCTTCAACCCACAGTCAGCAGCAGTAGATCCGGCTTCGTACGCGTTACGCCGAGTGCTCGCGACCATGCTTCAGGACCTTGCACTTCGACCATTCATTCCCGTCGTTGTTTACCGTCTGCGCCGCTGCCACCCAAGTGACGTGGCCGTCCTCACTGGATTTCTCTCGCAACTACAGTCGCGTCTCGATCTGCAATGGAAGACACTGGCCGGAACAAGTGGTGCCGGCGCAGCGATACTCGTGCTGGACACGATCCAGTTCTCCGAGATATGGGAATCGCCACCGCCGAGCCCAAGTGAATTACTGTCGCGGTTCACCAAGACGCTGGCCAGTCCGGGCCTCGCCTATCGTGAGCTCGAGCGGTACTGTGCGTTCACGCTCGACGCCACCAGTGCATGCCGCGGATACAAACTGAACAGCACGGTGTCGTTAAGCTACCCGCGTGACCGTAACTGGAGCGAGCCGTCCGTGATCAAAGAGCAGTCGTCCGTGCTCTTGCTGGGCAGTCGGTACGACGGATTCGCACCATTGATCTATGCGCAGACGCTGATGAAGGCGCTGGTCGGCACCAGCAAGCAGCTGCTGACCTTTGACGCGGCTGCTCACAATGTGCTCACGACTACGGCGCTGGCATCAGCGGCACCATTCGACGAAGAAGACCGCTCGCTGTCGTGTGCACGCTCTGTCGTGGTCTCGTTTGTCGATAATGACGGAGACCTGGGGAGTCTCGACACTTCCTGTATGAAGCAGCTATCCGCGACCGCGAATCTCACCATCTCGGAAGCCTTGAGTGTGGACGTACTGGGCGTCACGGATCCCTTTGACGGCGTATTGCCCGTCAACAGTGATTCCAGCACCAGTCAAAGTGGGAGCGGAAGTGGCTGGGTCGATCATCCAGTCGTCTCTGTCCCGCCGCACACAAACAACAGTAGTACCGACACGAAGACGAAGACGACTCAATCCATCGAACAGTCTCGCAACCGGTACCGTACGGCGTTTATCGTGGTGCTCGTGGTGGCAGTCCTTCTGCTGTGTGCTGTGGTCGTGCTTTTGTACCGTGCACGCCAGAGAAAGCGACTGGAAGAAGAGGAGCTGCAGCTGCGCAAAATGCGTGGCGAGACCGAGGACGACATGGAGTTCCTACGCGATCTCTACAATCCGTCACCGTCTGAGTGGTTCAACTACCAGTCGAACCGCGTTCACTTATAGGTAGGGACAATACAGTGCTATATAATAGAGAATACTCCGTGACTTTGCATTGTGAGGACTTTAGGCAAATTCCCCCACTGCTGGCGGCAGCACAACTGGATCGCAGTATTCACGACGCGCAGGTGGCAGCGCCAGGTCTCGGCAGAGCGCGGCCACGTACGCGCACTTGTTGACGAAGACGATACCCGTCTCAGCGGTGCACACGGGCTCGTACACGCGAGGCACTGGGCATGCAAAGTCACACTGGTCGACGCCAGTCTCTGGGGCGTCCCGTGGTGGGTCGTCCTGGCAGGAGCCGAGACTCGCAAACTGGACGAGTGGGTTAGTGCGCCGAGCGGACGCGAACGCGCAGATAGTATCATAGGTGAGACCATCGGAACCGCAGATCTCAAAAGCCGGACTGGGGCAGTTGCTGGCGCTGGTTGTCTCAGTGGGCGCCGTTGGCTCGTTGATGTCTGGCGGCACCAGTATAGGAAGGGTGCTGGCGGCAGGCAGCGTGGTGGCAGCATCGCTGTAGGTCGCGTCGCTCGCAATACAGGGGCCTTCGTAGGTAAGTGACAATGCGTCACGGTCGCCCAAGAGACACTGTGCACGCGCCAGCTCACAGAGGTTTGGGTACGTGCGGTTGTCCGAGCCGCAGACCGGGTTGTCGCCCTGGGCGTCACAGTTGAGGTCCGAGCACTCGACACTAGCAGCGCAGGGACCATCAGCGACGATGCGAAGCGTCACCTTCGCGCTCTCACAGCGCGCGCGCAAGAACTCGCAGGGCGAGTCGTACGTCTCTCCGTCGGAGCCACAAACTTGGGTGGTGCTCACGTCGAGTGGTGGACACGCGAGGGGACAGCACACCCCGCTTGCGAGGATCTCGAGATCCGACGGCTGCGGCTGCTTGCACTGCGCGACTTGGAACGCGCACGCATTAAAGTAGGTCATGTCGTCGCTCGCGCAGACCGGTTCGTACGGACCCATGCACGGCGACGGCGACTCGCACGCGCTGAGCGTTGACGCCGGAAACGCCGCAAGGAGCAGGAACCGGAAAACGGCCGTAGCGTGCATGCCAATCATGGAGCCTGAGAGACGCGTTCTGCCATCCCCAAGCACCCTCCATCGCTGCGAGGGGTCCGTTTTCTTGTGATCTTGCGATGCTGCAAATGGCCACTCAACCCATCGCCAAGATTAGAACAGGCAGTCAATACGAGTGCATTTGGTCTGGCCACACAGCTCTAAAGGATATTCATAGCAGCTCCACACTCGTCCAAAGCCTGTGAAGCACAAGCCGAGCCCAAAGGGTCCAGGAGCTAGACCACTGGAAGTCACTGGCCTCGCTGCCCCAGCATTCTGGTGCAGCGTGCATGAAGGGTATCTGTGACGTCGATGCATCACCAGAACGGATTCACGGAGAGAGTGATGGGCTGAGGTGTTGAGAGGTACAGTTTCGTCCATCGCGGCGTCGAGTGCGCAGAACGGAAAAGCTGATGATGCTCACAAGCAGAATTTCACGTCGGACTTAGTGTGCTTTTCAAACTTTTTGGCGGATCGGAGTTAATTGACTCCGAGAAGTTAGTCCGTTTTATACATTCCGCTCCGTTTTATTCTATATCGGAGTCCGAATTAGCTATTTCAGGGTTGAGATACGGTCGTAAGAAACATGCTGAGGGCTAACCAGCCGATCCACCCCGATTTGTCAGATCGGACCTCGGCTGGCATCTCCACCCGGATTTGGGTGATTTCGGACCGTTTGGCGCGTTAAAGTACGCAAAACGGACTTCGGAATGCGATGCCAAGCCGTTTTGCACCCAGCTCACAGAAGGCACAAAACACGACAAAGGCCTCAGGACCGTATTAGTGATAGCCTAACCCTATAATGTTCAGTTTTACTCCATCATCTGGTCCGATATAGACATCTAATTCGGAGAGCAAAATATCTGAAAAGCACAATACCCAAGCGACCTGATGTGTAGCCATCCCTCTACTAGATAATAGATAAACCTTTGATGATAGATATATGTATTGAGTCAACATGCAACATGAGAGGTATGTGTATGTTGTAACAGAGGTTGATACCATCCTTTGGAGCCACTTTGTTTGCTTCAGTTGGTGATTGGTGTCAAGAGCAAGAGAAAATACGCATAGCTCCTCACTGATGAGGTGACATCGCAGGGCACCACTCCACCGTCGCACTCTTCGGGCTTCTCCGGCCTCTTTCCGCTCAGAATAAGTGTCACGGATACTGTAAATCAAAGAGTGCTCATCAATTCCTCGATGCGTTTGGATCAGCGACTCTCCAAGCCACATCGCTTGGGGAGACGCTCGCTGCTGGATAGGATTTGTTTCAGGCTCGCAGTTGTGCCTCAAGTCTGAAACTCGTACCAGGCTGGGATGATCTGGTAGGCTTCTGGAATTCCAAATCCAAGGCACCGGACGCACACTCTCAATCGTGGGGTCCGGTGCCTTACTGTAGAGTACGGTGTCGCCGACTGGGCACTTCCGTCACTTCCATAAACCAACAAAACTCGGCGAGAAAAGAAACCCCGCATAAGCAGAGATGTTCACTGTATCACGGTACAGGACTGCGTGTTGGCTATGCACGTTGCATGATCCAACTAGAAAAAGTGACTTTACACAGAAAAAAGAAAACAGATAATAATTGTGCGCCAACTGCGACCCGGAGATCCGGAGTGTTTGAGCCCAGAGATCCGGAGTCCAAGAGCTGAAAAGTGATATTTCTCTCGATGCGATGGTCTGCCATGGGGGTATGGGATCCTGCCCAGTGTTATATGTCTTACGTAGTAACTTCACGTCTCAAAATCTGCAAACAATTTTGTTCACGACCACTGATGTGCACCTCTCGAAAGCGATCCGACGAACACGGCATTATGATGCGTGGTTGTTTTGCGGAACATTTTTTTTTCTCCCACCAATCTCACGACATCGTTGGCACCACATTGTGCCAAGATGGTAAAAAAACAGAATCTGCCTGTATCGGCGCACCTCTCGATCTTTGGTGCTTGGTTTTGCTTGGTCAGTCGCAGGGAAACTCTCAGTCCTGGCAAAGCGAATATTTTGTACAAAATGACATGGATGTCAAGCAGAAAATGAAACCAAACATATCTCAAGAATTGATAAAGGGGTAGGGCTTCGTCCCCTCACCCTTTCTGTGCCCATCACCCCGCGTGCCTCTCCCCGTCTGTTTGATTTCACCCACTGCCCCTTATGGTCTGACAGTCAGAACCTGTCAACCACGTTCTTCTTTGAATAACCCGACCCGTTTCGATACAATTTAGAAGACAAAGCGGGTGTTTGGGTTTCTGAAAAGCCCATTTTTGCTTCCGGTGTTGAAAACCCACCCGTGGCTCTCTTTTTTGCACGCCGTCACCAGCCGTGAAGAAAAAAACTCGGCGCGCACTTCAGAAAACCTTCACCTCGAAGTGGTGGCGGGGATCCAATACACAAGACACCACAGGCGAAGGGAAACCGCGCGCGCGCGACGCCGCATATCGCTATCTTCCTCCGCGTCTCCAGTGGAGGAAGCCGCCGTCACCTGCGTCTCTGTCCAAGATCTCGGTCTTCGTGGCGGTCGCGTCGCGAGATCTGGCGTCGTTTCCAAGATCCCCAATCAAGAAAATTATAAGCCAGTCGATATGTTTGGCGACATGGCGTGGGCCGACGGCCAAGATGACCTGGGCGGTACGCCGTCCGAGTGGGAGATTGAGATGATGCGCATGCGGTTTGGCGAAGGTGGCGCCGCTGCCGCGCCAGTGTCGGAGCCCATGGAACTCTCGCCCGATCCGTTCTACCTCAGCAACACGCCGACGACTAGCGCAGCGAGCTTAAACACTGCCGCTGTGTACTCTTCGACCACGACCACGGCGCCAACGTTCGGTGGAGTCTTGGCCCCGCCCACATTGACGTCTTCGGCGTCGTGTCCTTCGTTCACGTCACTGTACGACTTTGACAGCGACGATTTGCTGCGTGACATTCCGGATGGCGAGCCGCTCATGGGTGGTGCAGCGTTCCCTGCTGGTCCCATGGGCATCGGTGGCCCGCCAATGAACATTGGTGCTGGGTACGATTACGTGCTTCAGTTTCAGCAGCAGCACCAGCACGGCAACATGCGCCAGTTCCCACACCAGAACGCGCTCATGAGTAACGATCACATGGCCGTACTCCAGCAACCTCGTCGCCCGATTCAGACCTCGGCGTCCTTCACGTCACTGTCCAGTATGGAGACCGAGTACCGCCGCCGACTAGGTTTGTTGCTTGATGTGTTTTTGGCTCAGAGGTCCATGCCAGTACATCTCACAGTGATTCTGAATTGCTGTGCGAGCAGCTGCCAAGCGGAAAAAGGCTGTGGCCGAGCGGTGGAACAAGGCACAGCGTCATAAATCCTTTGACTCTACGACCTCGAGCGTCGCGACAGCACCATCGCCGTCCACGTCGATGGAGTTTTCCACGTACACCAACACCACGACTAGCACGTTCGAGCCTGCTCCCGAGACCCAGTACTTGGAAGAGTAAGTACCGTTACGGTCTGTGACATCACAGAGCGCTCAATCGTTCCTAACTTTTCACTTCGAACCTATCTAGCCTTCCAGCTCCTCGTCGGTCCATTGAGTCGGAAATGATTGGTTTCTCAATTGATGAATTTCCGACAACGTTGACGTCTGATGCGACGTGGCCCATGCCTCCTCCAATGTCTCTCAACTCTTTCGACGCTTTTGCGCAAGCGCCACCAGCATCCGACGCTACGCCCTCGGACATGGACCAGCTGCTGTTATCGGACCAGGAAAAGGCAAACGTATCGAGTCTGCTTGATGCCATCCGCGATTTCGACTCACCTCTGCCAACCCATACAGAGGGAAAGCCGACTCAGTCAGCGGCGAGGCGTGCGTCTCCCAAGCTGTCCAGTAGGCCACGTTCTACTAGTGGGCAGAACCAACATCGCGCTGGCCGAAGTCCGCATCTTCGGGGGATTGCTCGCACAGATTCGGCCAAGCGAAAGGAGTCTTCTCCTATTGTCGCCCCGTTTGGGGCTCCAACAATTCGACACGAAATCGGCCAGTCCCTTCACGATTCCGTCGCTTCATCGATTCGGCAACGTATCCAGCAAGTGCTCGACAATCCATCGGCTTCGGTCATTCTGTCGGAAGAAGAGCAAACCTACATGGCTCAAGCACCGCAGTTCTCGGCTGAGAAGGCATCGGAGACGGCAGGGTCATTGTGGCTTCTCATCCACTCGTCGAAATGCGCCGATTCAGCTTGCTCTATCGGCGGCTGCGATGTCATGCGGCGTGTTATTCGCCACTGCCGAGGCTGCGAAGCTCCGCTGGGCAAGTGCCGCGATCCGTGCAATGACGCGAAGGCCATGTTGCTTCATCACGCAACGTGCAGTATCGCCAAGCAAACACCTGAAAAGGAAGACGAGAAGAGGTGTACGCTTTGTGTGAAGATGCAAGAGATTGACAAAGCGCACAACGCGCTAAAGTCACGCCCGCCCCTCTCTCCGCAGCCGAAACCACACCCATCCCCACAACCCATGCCGATGATCGTGCCGCCACTTGGCATATCGGCGTTGAATGCTCTTGGTGGGCCGGTGTTAATTGCGCCACAGCCAGCATTTGTGACACCGACGCTCAAGCCAGCCGGCAGTGGTTCAAAGCACATCCCCATTCAGCCGAACCCCCTTCCGACCGCATCTAACCCAATGGGTATGATTGGCGCCTTTCCGCGATTTGGTGTCTCGCTGGCATTATATCTGGAGCAAACCTCGGCGGCGTTCCGTGCCGAAGTCAAATCTCGAGTGGAGAAGCGCGTCACTAATGCCGCGGGCCAGGATCTCATCCTGCACATGCAGAAGAAGACGCGGCTGCGCAGTCTTGAGGATCTGCGGGCCGAAGCCCGAGCCAATGTGCTTGGCGAGATGGAGCGCGAGTTGCAGCTTCACATGCAGGCTGTCAATTGGGCGTCCGTTGCTAACTCATCCAGTGGCGAACCACCAAGCCAGTCGACTGCACCGACCCTCGCAGAGGCCAGTGAAACCGGGCTCCCATCGTATTTGCTCAGTGTTGCGGCCGCTGGGTTTGCAGCCTTCTATGCCCAGCAAGCCTCACTGCAGGCTGCGATAGCTGGTGCCCGCTCGCCCTTTGGTGTCTCGGCGCCGTCTCGTCGCCCACTCTCTCGGCAGTCCAGTGCAGGAAGTCTCACTACCTCTGCATCATCCTCTTCGCTTTCTTCTGTGCCGCTTGCACCAAAGCGATCTGCAAGCTCGTCATCGCTGACGCATCAATCGCCAGCGATGAGCCCGAAAGAGTCATTGCCTTCCGCGGACAAGAACAAGGAGGCACCCCTGACTGTGTGAAAAAGCAAGTGCTTGAACATATTTCCCCTGTGTAGTAGAATGTAGAATGCAGCTCAATGTATATCACAATGTAAGGTGGAGCGTTGCCGAGGCGGCACGCGAACGGGACGAACGATTGTTGCAGGATGGGTAAGTGCACGGTCGCTCCGGCCCCATGCTGTCCAGAGTACTTCGCCGTATTAATCGTACACTGCAAGACTGCTACGCAAAATAATTCAATTCTGGTTGAGGCGTGAACCCAATTATTGACAGTACAGTACTTCCATTTTACTTTCTACTTCAATTCTACACGTAGCTTTTCCAGAAATACATCAATATGCACGCAAAAGTAAGCATAATTACTAGCTAGACTCGGCAAAGGTGAACCATTTCATTAGAACTGCCCAGAATGGTCGCCAACGTATCCAAGCTCCGGGCGGCCTCAACGCTGCCCCTACGTGCGCGCGGCGGCATCTCTCGGTTGCTCTCGACGGCGAATGACGTGGAGTACGACTATCTCGTGATTGGAGCTGGTAGCGGTGGCATGGCGAGCTCGCGCCGCGCGGCGTCGTACCCCAACACGCGCGTCGCGGTCGTCGAGCAGGCGCGGCTCGGTGGCACGTGCGTGAACGTCGGTTGTGTGCCCAAGAAGATCATGTACCTGGCTGCGAACATGGGTCACCTACTGCACCGCGATCTGTTCCACTACGGATTTGAGACCAAGCGCGGTGGCGGCCACTTGATCGACGAGACGCAGTTCCACTGGAACAAGCTGAAGGAACGCCGCGACGCCTACGTACTACGGCTCAACGGCATCTACGAACGGTACGTCCCTGATAACGAAAGCGATTGGTTTACAAGCTGATAGTGTGGCATGGAATGTGGTAGAAACCTTGGCAACTCCAAGGTCGATCTCCTCACGGGCACGGCGACGTTTAACGCGCAGGGCAACGTCGAGGTCGACGGGAAGGAGATTCCAGCAAAGAACGTACTCATCGCAGTCGGTGGCAAGCCATTGATCCCGGATATCCCGGGCAAGGAGCATTGCATCGACTCGGATGGCTTCTTTGAGCTCGAGGAAATGCCCAAAAAGGTCGCGGTCGTCGGTGCCGGCTACATTGCGGTCGAGCTTGCCGGTGTGCTCCACGGTCTCGGCTCCGACACGACCATTTTTTGCCGTAAAGACGGTGTGCTACGCGGCTTTGATGAGCTCATCCGCTCAACGCTCCACGACGCCATGGACAAGGACGGATTGAAGCTGCGTCCGCACAGTCTGGTCGCCAAGGTCACGAAGCAGGCGGACGGCACCAAGACACTCGTGCTCCAGGACGGCAGTGATCACGCTGGTTTTGATACCGTGATCTACGCTGCTGGTCGCGTGCCGCTCACGCAGAGTCTCAACCTCGAAGGCGCCGGGGTGGAGACGGACGCCCAGGGGTTTATCAAGATTGATGAGTACCAGCGTACTACCGCCAAGAAGAACATTTTCGCGGTCGGTGATGTGTGCGGCACGCCCGCGTTGACGCCCGTGGCAATCGCGGCGGGGCGTCGCCTCTCGGACCGTCTCTTTGGCGGCATGAAGGACGCCAAGATGTCGTACGAGAACATCTCGACGGTCGTGTTCAGCCACCCGCCGATTGGAACTGTCGGTTTGACCGAAAAGGAGGCGCGCGCAAAGCACGGCGACGACGCTGTCAAGGTTTACTCGAGTCGCTTTGTGAATATGCACTATGGTATCGTCAACGAGTTCGGCAATGACGGCCAGCAAAAGCCCAAACCCATGACAGCCATGAAGCTCGTCTGCGTTGGGAAAGAGGAGAAAGTCGTGGGCGTGCATTTGATTGGCATGGCCGCCGACGAAATCCTCCAGGGCTTTGGCGTTGCGGTCAAGATGGGCGCGACCAAGGCCGACTTTGACAGCTGCGTGGCGATCCACCCGACAGCCGCCGAGGAACTCGTGACCATGGCACCGTGGGGACTCAGTGGTGAGCAGTAGAAGAGATGAAGAGAGAGGGAGACCCAAGAAACCGTTTGGAATCTCGGAGATTCACTAACGGCTGACATGGCTACATTGAACTCCCGAAGCGATCGACATTCCCAAGTGGGACACGTCAAAACTAGCGTCCCTTCTTCTAGACCTGAAATAACGCTTCCAAAAAAAGCGTTTTTACAACAACAACAAAGAATGTAACCCTGCGCAAGCGGCAGCATTGATTCAGCTACATAATCGTTCCATGTGTGGAAAAACACGCTGCCTAGTCGATAATCAGTCCGGTGCCTGAAGAATGATCTCCACGACCACGACCAGATTCATTCTAGAACATCCCTCGTTGAAACAGGGATCCTCAATCCCTTTCTTGGAGCCAGAACAGCAGCTCCAGCACAGAAGTATTGTTATGGAGTATATTACTGTATGAACCCAAAACGATGCAAACTAAATCCATGGCCAAAAGATTTTTCTCGGAGCAAAGTCCCACGACACACTCAGACGGGTGGTTTCGTAGTAGCTCACGGTGCGACGGTTGGTCGATCTGAGGTTGGACCAATCAATCAGCACGCCCTATTCGTTCATGCGACGTGTGCATCACGACGTGACGCACGGCGCGGACGACGAAGATTCCCCCAATCAGACGTCAGAACATCTCCTCAAGTGTTCTTCAAGCGAAGTGGGGTTACCCATCATGGGGTTACCCATCCTGAGGTTATGCTCCGTGGGAGAACAAATCTAGGACCTCATCTTCAACGTTCTCTCCTAAAACCGAATCTGACCCTTTTCTCCGACGGAAAACTCACGTGCCCTCCGACGACGACGGCGTCATTCACATTCATCGCCACAACTCAATTTGAGTCCGCGACCCGCACACCTGTTAGACCCTCAGCCCAGGTCCAAGTTCCAGTTAGACCGCCCAAGTTCCAGTTAGACCGCCCACGTTTCAGCTCGACATCATGACCGGCCTCGACAAGCGTACGATTCTCAGCAGCAAGCGCGCCCGCAACAAGCGCAAGAAGGCCCAGCGCTCGAGCGCCAAGGCGCTGACGCAGGCTGAAGCCGAGCTGAATGGCGAGCTGACTCCGACCGACGCCAGCAGCGGCGACGAGGCCGCGAGGCGCCGTGCGATGCGAGCAGCTACGCCGAGTCCGCAATCAGACGAGCCACGTGATGACGACCTCGATGACGACGAGATGGTCTTTGTCTGCCGCCCGGCGATGCATGACTTTTGTATCGAGTACGTGGCGGCGGCGCAGTCCATGCCAATGGGCGGCACGAAGATTGCGAGCGCCTGGGCCGACCTGAGGCAGTTTACCGTGCGCATCCCGGCGTTCCGCGAGACGCGCGACGGCTACACGACGTACAACATCACGGTCACGACGGCTGGCGAGATGCGCAAGCAGTTCCAGCTCGAGCGGCGCTACTCGGAGTTTGTGACGTTTGCTGCTGCGTTGGACGAGTATTTCCAGTCTCCTCAGTATCGTCAGCTGAGGGAGAAGGTGCTCGGCGCGGAGGACGAGGAAGAAGACGAAGATGACGTGGCTGGCGACAGCAGTGGACGGCCATTCTGCTGGGAGCTACCACCCAAGACATGGCTCAGAATGACCCAGGCCACGGCACTCGAGGACCGACGCAGCAAGCTGGAATCATCTTTACAGACGCTGCTCGCCCATGAGCCCCACGTAATCTGCCAGATCCCCGCGGTCCGTGACTTTTTGATGCTCGACATTTTCGGGGCTCAGGTCGTCGAAGAGAAACTTCAGCGTGTCTAGATGAAGAGACACGCCACCTTCCACTCTCCTTCTCCAGTCGCTGTCCAAGTATGAATAAAAAACGCCAACCGCCGATATGAGACCGCGACCCGTCCGAAGAAAAAGAAACGATCTTCCCACCAAACTGATAAACAAGTCACGATCGCCAGCCCCCCGTCCGGCCCCATACCAAGAACGGCCCGCCGCATCTTCTTAGCTATCTTTTCTAGAGCGAGCCGCCGGCGAGATCTTCTCAGCGATGAAAAAAAATAGCACAGCGTGGCTCGAGAGCTCACATCAGAAAGTGTAGCCATCTTGTACAAAAATACAGTACGAACTTCCTAACTGCTGCCACGTCAGCGGGAAAGATAGTTCGTAACTACCCGTTACGAACCATTCTATTTCGTCTGAGTCTGAGTCGACAGCCGGCAGGGTGCGCACTTTCTCGTGGCTCCAGCAGCTCTTCCGCGATCGGATCTCCGCAACGGACGCCATTGCGGTCTTGAGTGTCCCGCCTCCCTGTCGGCTTCACCACCAGCCGTCCATTTCTCCTTTTACCACAGCAGCATGAACGCGTGGGTCGTGCTCAAGTTTGGCGGCACGAGCGTCTCGACGGCGCAGCGCTGGCGCTGCATTTGCGACCAGATCCGCACGCACCTCGACAGCGATGCGAGCGGCGCCACGCGCGTCTGGGTCACGATCTCGGCCATGACGCAGGTCACTAACAAGCTCACGAACGCGATCGCAGAGGCGAGCAGGCCGAGCACCTCGAACGATGGCCACGCCGAGATCGTGCGCAGCATTGTGCTCCAGCACTTCACGCTCGCGTACGAAGTCGGGCTCTTCCCGCCTATGGACGGCGTGAGCAGCATTGACCAGCTCGACCGCTGGCAGCACAAGTGGCTCGCGTCTGTGCTGAGCGACGAGAGCTTTTCACTGGGCGCTGTGGACCCAGCGATCCCGCAGGGGCTCCACCCACTGCTGCTCGAGTTCAAGAACCTCGTGCGCATCCTCGAGGGCATCAAGCTCACGGAAGAGGCGTCACCGCGCATCCAGGCGCGCGTGCTGGCGTTTGGGGAGCTGCTCTCGACGCATCTCGGCGTGTGCATCATGCGCCACTATGGACTCGACAGCGTCCAGCGCGTTGACGCTCGGGAACTCATCGTGAGCGAGTCGTCGTCGGCCAAGTCCGAGGAAGACCGGTATCTTCAAGCGGAAGTGCTGCCGCGCGCAGACGTGGACAAGGCTACGAGTGCGAGCCAGGGACAGCGCGTTGTGCTCACGCAGGGCTTCATTGGCAGCACGCAAGACGGTGCTACCTGTGTCCTGGGCCGAGGCGGAAGCGACACGTCCGGGTCGCTCTTTGCCGCGATGCTTCAAGCGGTCAAGTACGAGATCTGGACCGACGTCCATGGCATGTTTACGAGTGACCCACGGTACGTGCCCGACGCTCGGCTCATCAAGACGCTCGACTACCGCGAGGCCCAAGAGCTCGCGGCCATGGGCGCCAAGGTGCTCCACCCGCGGTGCATTGAACCGGCCCAGTTCGCCCAGATCCCTGTCGAGATTCGCAACACGAATGACCCCACGGGAGCAAAGACTGTGATCCAAACGTCCAACGACCAAGACACGAGCAGCCCCAAGATCCTCGCCGTCGTGCGACGAGCCAACATGACGACACTCAGCATCACGGCGTTCGACATGTGCGGCACGTCCGGGTTCCTCGCCAAGGTCTTTGCGCCGTTTGAACAGTTTGGTATCTCGGTGGATCTCATTGCGACCTCGCAGTTCTCCGTGACCGTCACGCTTGACCATATCCCCGGCGGGCTGGACGGCGCGCCGTTCCAGGGGCTCTTGCAGGCGCTGGACTCGCACTCGAAAGTCCAGGTCTTTGCCGAGTGTTCCGTGGTCTCGATCGTCGGCCGCCGTCTGCGCAAGTCGCTCGCAGAATTGGGGCGCGTCTTTGATGTGCTGGAAGGATACGACGTGCTGCTGCTGAGCGAGTCGGCCGAGGACCTCAACCTGTCGTTTGTGCTCGAGCAAAAGAACGCCGACGCCGTCGTCGCGCGCATGCACAAGTACTTTTTCAGCCACGGAGCTGACGAGGAGGTGGCGAACGCCGGGCTCTCGTCGATCCGGAGAACGTCGTCGCGCGACTCGCTACTCGGACCGACGTGGCAGAGCCTGCGTGGCGGCAACTAGAAGTAGTCGTAGGGTAGTACATGCGCTGCCTCGTGGCGTGGGCATGGCCATTTTACTCGAGGGATCTCACAATGTCTCTTGGAAACTCAGTCGCTATCGCTGCTGTCGTAATTGTCGTCTTCTACGATCGCTGCTTCTGATGGTTTGGTGGGCTCTTTAGCTGCTTCTGAGACTGTGGAGGATGCCGCTGCCGCCTTATCTTGTGAGCCGTTGGCTTTGACACTGGTCTTCTTCTTCTTCTTAGGCTTGGCTGTTGGCTTTTCTTTCGCGTCGGCCGTTGGTGCCTTGCGTTTCCGGGGCGTGGGCTTGTGGTGCTTGGCGTCGCTCTCGTCGATCGCACGGACCTTGTCGTGGAGAAACGACAGGTCGTCGCTCTCCAGCACACATCGTTTACTGCCCGTAGCTCTAACGTCAGTATGCAGCATACACTCGGGGCGCCTTCAGCAATGAACGTACAGCTGAATAGGCGTGACCGTCGCGACGTCCGTGGCCTCGGCGCGGCGCGCCATGCGCCGCCCGAGATCGTGGACAAACGCCTCCAGCGCCGACACTACGAAAACCACAGAACCGCTAGTATAAGAATACAGTGCTCACAGCGATTGCCCAAGCCTACAGGCTCTCACCGCAGTGCTGCACGGCCGGATCGCAGAGCTGGCCCATGTCGTCTTGCTTGCGCAGGAGGCGCTTCACTTTTCCCTATGAAAGACGCATCGCCAGCCACCGCAAATTAGCTCGTTGAGTGCGCCATGCAATGGGCAATCCAGCTATGCTGGTGGGAGCGTCCGAGAGGCGTCGTATTCTACCTTGAGGATGTCGCGCGACTTGGTCATTTTCTCCACCCCGTGAATGGCAATGGATGTGCGAAACTTTACCGTATTTTGTTGAAATATCAGTAACCATAACGTGATATTTCAGTTTAGCACCGTACGGCAGCAGCGGTAGAGGCCCCACAGACTCTTGCTCAGCCACTCGTTCATAGTCCACTTCCCATGCTCCATCTATTTGGTGAGTAACTCGTCCTGGAGCCTACGCCGCTTTCTCCTTCTCCTGGTCCTGACCCACGCTCAAGAGCGGCGTTAGGATCGACCACAGTGTCGACAGCGAACAAAACGCGTCCTCGCGTGAGCCAGCCCCTACAGCAGCAACAACCCGGTATGTGAGCTCAAGTCGGAGAGTCGAGCAGGCTCAAGCAACTAGCACGGCACAATACTCACTCGTACTGTAGTAAGGCACACCGGCGTACGGGTTCTCGGGTATGTCCACCAGCACATGAATGTGGTGGTCACCCGACGCAAACTGCTCGTCGAAATAGTCCGAGACTTCAAAATGTTCGTCCATTTCCGTGCCACCTTCTTTCTGCATGAGCTTCTCGATCGATGCTGGTACTTCGCGCCGTTGGAGAGCCTTGACGTCGTCGTCAGTCGAGGAAAGCCACTCGCCGTCAGGGGTCGTCGCGAGTACAGACGCAGATCCGAAGCATCGCATCGAATCAAGTTGGGCTTCCGCTCCTTGATCGCATCCCTAAGCTCAATCACTAGATCGCTGGCCTCGGCTTCGACCGAGAAGATGCTTCCCTCCCCCAGAACGAGGCACGAGAGCTTGAGGATCTCCATGTTTCTTTATCGGTTGCCACGCCAAGAGGAAGTGAGACGCTTTGGGTGCTCGCAGAGAGCGAGAGGCGAGAGGTTAAAGGCGAGAGGCGTGCTGTGGGGTTGAAGGGAACGTAGAATGAATAGGTCTTGGTTGAACATGTCCTGCCCCCTGCGAGAGATGATTGGTCCAAAATGTTGAGTTCATTTCCTCAAATCCTGCATTCTTCTGACAAAAGCAGATTGAAGTGACAAAACGCGGCCTCCATGACTGCAATTGAGCAAAAAGCCCATGTATTTGGTATCATCTTTTGTTGCATTGCTGGATTAGAGTGCCCAATGCTCGGGTAGCAAATGGGTTGCTTTGGACACACCTCTGGTGTGTGATACTGTCCACTGAAGGTGTTGAACTGCAAGCCCGAGCAATCGCCAACAAATTTACGAAAATCCAACACCAACATGCCCAAAGCCAACACCAATATGCCCCAAACCAGCGTATCTAACGCTCGACTACCAACACCAACGACGAACCGCAAACACCTGGACTCTGATTCAGAATCGAACAAAAGATTTGAGGTTGGAAGGCAAACTTGCGGCAACAAGGAAAGGAACTCTCACAGACTCACTCATTCTTCGTTTCTCCTTTAGCCTCACAAAGCGCCGGCCTTTCGCATACTCAGCAAAGAGTCCCACGGGCGTCTCGCAAAGGCAGCCAAGCGCGCGCGGTTGTGCTCGAGTCGGAAAACGTTGTTCCGTAGCGAATCCACCCAGGTATTAGAGCGACACCCCCAGGCGACTTGCAGCACTTTTCGCAAAGAGGAAGCATGGTCAAGATCTGTTGCATCGATGTGGGATCGGGAAACTGTGCCGTGATTAATATCGAAACAGGTGAAAGGGTGGTGGATCTGAAGGAGAAGATCAAAGAGAAGTGGCCCACCAAGATCTCTTACGCTGCTGCGTGTGTACCTCGCGAAGAAATCGGACGGCAAGTGGCTGACCTCTGCCGATGACGATTTCAAGGCAGTGAAGCAGCGAGAAGCGGTGCCGGTCGGATCATGAACCTTATGGAGGACGAATTAGAGATGGAGGATGGGCAGAAGCTCACGTATTACTGCAAGCGGTTCAAATCCAACAAAAAGCCTCCGCGCAACAACAATCCCAAGACGAAGGGCGTAGAGTATCATGTGCTGGTGGATATGCCCAAGGAACCGCACACAGTTCACTACTTCAAGAGTGAGTACGGGATACGTTGTTTTATTTTCTCACCCCCACTCACGTTGGCTTGTTCAGCTCGTAGAAAGTGTGTCAGTGGATTGCTGTACTTTGCGATGGTCTCCTATGTGGCCGTTGCTGTGGCCTTGACAATGAACGTGGCCGGACGTGGCGATCTCGAGAGCTTCGACGAAGATGCTCCTTGGTACGCGGATTATCTTCCGCCTTCCTTGGTGATCGTGTTTCCCGTGCTGGTCGGAAAAGGAATGCAAGCACTTCTCAGCAAAGTGAAGAAGCACTATGATGCCAAGATCACTGAAGCCTACAGAAATGTAGACTGGCCGTACACGTCAAACGCGTAAGCATTCCACTATTGATGGCCCATCAATCTCAGCAATCTCTGCTTTTGACAAAGCGGCGTACAGCTGTCGCGTTTGGCAACGCGAACGAGATCGGTGAACGTGTTCTCTCGCTCGGGGTCCACTATGAAGGCGCGTTTCGAGTACGCATTCACACTGTTGCCAGTGGCAACGAACACTTTCGACGCAGTGACGGCGTGTGTGCGTGGTCTCGAGGAGGAAAATACGAGACTGAAGGAGGACATCGCAGCCATGAAGGACGAACTTATGGGCCTGAAGCAGGAGAACGAACAGCGTGACGCATTCATCACGGCCGAGGCAAGCGGCGAAGTGGACCCCGGCGCAGCGATGAAGTGGAATGATTGCGGTGACTACAAAACTCGCGACTTCCAGTTTCAGGACGGAGGGCATACTGTCGAGCTCGTGCGAGGAGGGTGCTATGTGATCGGTCTTGTCATAGCGCCCAACGGCCGCCTTATAAGCAACTATGTGGTCAAGTACGAAGTTCGCGTCAATGGGAAGGAGGAGCAGACGCTGTGCAATATCCCCGGTGACCTCACTTTTAGTTTTGTGGTCCATGTCCCGGCGAAGGCGCTGCTCCGCGTTGTGAACGTCTCCGCGCACCAGGGCAAGACCAACGCCTGCCTCACGATTGCTGCCATCTAGCGATTCTCACACTCCTCGAACCCTCGGAATTGAAGGGTCGTTTCCGATTGACTCGTGTGTGCGCCTCTAACAGCATAAACCTAGGATGCATTGATTCGGTTCTTACACACAAGTAATGTAGTGAATCCACCGAAAGATGCAGTTCGAAATGCACCCCCTTTCGGGATCGAACGGCGCACGCAGCCGCACAAGTGCGGCCTCCGTCGTATGCATGGCTTCAAGATCAATACCTTCCTTAACGGCAGCCTCCCATGCAAACTGGTAATACCTCACGGCCATGGCACGGTCTGGTGCCACGCCGTCGCCATTCTCGAAGCGCTGGGCAATGTCGTGGTTGTCGGGCATGAAGTACTGGCCCCCTGCAGCTATGAATAATTCCGCCACTCGCTTCGGGTCCGGAAGGACGCCACGCCCGGTGGCATAGTACGTGCCCAGCCGATACATGGCCGTGCTGTTGTTTCCTTTGCTGATTGCGAGCTGGTATTGCTGCACGGCGCGGTAGTACTGGTGCATTTCGTCGTAGAGGTCGCCCACCGCGCAGTGCACGCTCTTTGCACCACTCGCAATCGCGGCGCTGTAGTAGGCCAGGGCCTTGGTATTGTCCTTCGCGACCCATGACCGCTTGGCGTAGTAATGACCGAGCTAACAGTTCGCTTCCATGTGCTGCTTGGAGGCTGCTCGTGCCAGGTACGCGACGCCTGCATGTGGATCTTTCTCAATGCCCTGGCCATAGAGATACACCAAACCGACCCGGTAGCAGCTCTCTGTATGACCAACGTCGGCCGACTTTCTCAGGTACTCGAACGCCAGTGCCTGCTGACCGTTCTCGATTGAAGCCACGCCCAGCGCATGGATCGCATCGATGTGGCCGCCCGCTTCCAGTGCTTGGTGGCCTGGTGCTGGGCACCAATTATTTTCTGTTATTATTCAAATGAATCACCTGTGTACCCATGCAGTTTCGCTGAATACCTGTCATATGATGATTTGCAAGCAGCAGATCTGTTGCTGAACACAACCAGAGGTCTGAGTTCTGGCTATTCGCTGAGTGCGATGAGGAGTGAACGAAGTTCATTTCCGATTCGCCACGACGGTGGAGATGCAGTCGCGTACGCACTGCACCTCCACTGTTCTTCTTACCACGGCAGAAGCGAGATACATTTGCGTATGCACTGTATCGCCGTTTTTCTCTTGTTGAATTGGTGGGCGGTTGCGTATGCACCGCTCCACTGCCGTGAAGGTTCTCTTGGCGCGGTTGCGTATGCACCGCCCCACTGCTGTGGAGATTATCTTGGCGCAGTTGCGTATGCACTGCGCCGCTACAGTCGCGTATGCACTGTAATTTCACGACGCTGCCCCAACGAAGCTCGCGCCAATGCATTGCATCT
>JAADXL010000386.1:0-29969 GCA_023337755.1 Pythium aristosporum | reverse complement strand
TACCCACTTTATTGACTTATATGCAAGAGCTTCACGAGAGCTGAATCGATTGACGGCCTCTTTTATAAAAAAAGAAGCACATCCCGCTCCCTACATCATTGGTATTGGGGGAAGTGTTGCCGTGGGCAAAAGCACAACCGCCCGCCTGCTCCAGGCTATGCTTGCCAGAGGCAATGGACATCCCAAGGTAGATCTGGTCACAACGGATGGTTTCCTGTATCCCAATGCTGTGCTACAAGAGAAAGGCATCATGAACCGGAAGGGATTCCCGGAAAGCTACGATATCAAGTCCCTCATTCAATTCATGGGTGACGTCAAATCAGGCAAGCCAGAAGTAATGGCTCCCGTGTACTCCCATCTTGCCTACGATGTCATTGCAGGTGAGGAGAAGGCCATCTGTCAGCCCGATATCCTCATTATTGAAGGAATTAACGTGCTCCAGGTCAAGAAGGAAACCCCGCTGCTCGTCAGTGATTTTTTTGACTTCTCCATCTATATTGATGCCGAGGAGGAGCATATTCGCCACTGGTACATTGAGCGTTTCAAGCTGCTCCGTAACACAGCGTTTCAGAATACAAATTCCTTTTTCCACAGTCGGTTTGCCAATCTGGAAGAAGAAGAAGCTGTTCTTACGGCAAGTCAGATCTGGAAAGATATCAATGCCAAAAACCTGCACGAAAACATCTTGCCAACCAAAGGACGAGCCAGACTGATCTTGAAAAAGGAAGCCGACCATTCCATTCAGCGCATCCAATTGCGCAAGCTGTAAGTGTAACAATGGGCAGATATCCCGTATTCTGCTTAATACCCATTTAAAAGGAGACAAGACACATGCAGACCCTGATTATCCTCGGAAGTATCATGATGTTTCTTGCTGTTGCCCTCGGCGCCTTTGGTGCACATGCGCTCAAACGCAGATTGTCTGCTGACATGATCAAAATATACGAGACCGGTGTCCAATATCACCTTGTTCACGGACTTGGGATCATCCTGCTCGGACTGCTCGCTGATCGACAGGATCAGGCTTCTCTCGTTTTGCTCGCCGGGTGGCTGTTATTTGCCGGTATTCTTCTATTCTCGGGCAGCCTGTACGTGCTGAGCGTAACGGGAGTTCGCAAACTGGGGGCCATCACACCTCTGGGCGGAGTAGCATTTCTGGCCGGATGGGTCATGTTAATCATTGCCGTATTGTAGACCGTAATTGTATAAACGGAAGAGAGTGTTCTAGCCGATCATCACTGTCGCTGGAGCACTCTCTTTAGGTTTAATCTGGCCATATACGGCGGATGCTGTAAGAGATTTTATTCCCAGGTTGTTTTTTCAAGACATATACATCAGGATTGGTGAGATTTTTCCACTCTTCGAATCCCAAGGATGCATCGTAACTGCGAAGCAGAAGGGATAACATATTGCCATGTGTAATCACCGCACAGCTATGCTCTGATCGGTTCCATAGTTCCCCCAGTACCTCAAGCCCCCGCGCTGTAGCAAAACGCGTAGACTCCCCGCCTTCTTCCGTCCAATCCTCGTCGATGTATGTACGTTCCAGCACATCCATCCAGTTATCCAGATGAAGGGTACTCAGAACCCTCTCCTGAAGACGTTCATCCGTATGTATATGTTGAAGGGCGGCTCTCCCCAGTGGTGCTGCGGTCTGTAGGGCCCTTTTCCACGGACTCGACACGATGTACTCGATATGGTGCGCTGCCAGCCTCTTAGCAAGTTCCTCAGCCTGACGAAGTCCTTCGTCTGTAAGCCCGGCTTCCGGCTCTTGGCCCGTTGCTTTGGCGTGACGAATAAGATAAATAGACTCCATAGCCACTCACCTTACCTCCTCCCGTTCAACTTACATGGGATGCATCTCCAGATAACGGAGCGCAATGCTCATGTTTTCCAAGTCTTCCGCACGACCAGACGAACTCAGAAATGTAATTTGCTGTTCAGTATTCGCATCAGTCTGATCGCCCAACCTAAGAAGCTGCTTCAAGCGGTTAACCGTCCCCGTACTGCCATCAATAATCTGAATATGATCTGGCAGAACCGATCGAAGAATGGATGTGTAGAACGGATAATGCGTGCAGCCAAGTACAACTGTACCGTATAAATTCAGATCAAGATCAGCGAGTTTAAGGCGGAAATACGCTGCAATCTTCTGTGGATCAAAATCCAGCTGCTCACACCACTCCACGAGTTCAGGCAGTGGAATGGAATCCACGCTGTGATGATCATCCACTCGGGATACCAATTCATTATATTTCGTTTGGCTCAAGGTCAGGGCCGTAGCAAATACAAGCACCCTTTTGCCGCTTTTTCGATTCATTTCCACTGCCGGTTTCACAGCAGGTTCCATCCCGATGACGGGGATATCGTACTTGGCACGCAAATCCTTCACGGCCAGGCTCGTTGCTGTATTACAGGCTATCACGATCGCTTGAACATTTTCCTGAACAATAGCCTCCACGCAATTGAAAACATGTCCTCTAACCTCATCCGCAGACTTGGTGCCATAAGGAACATGCAGTGTATCCGCATAATACAGAAACTGTTCTTCAGGGAATTGATGCAAGGCCTTGTGCAAGACGGTTAAACCACCGATTCCCGAGTCAAAAAATGCAATTTTCTTCTTCAAGGGTTTCACCTCTATAACGTGTATTATTTCGGGTTCCTGGAACCTCTCATTCCTGCTCATGATGACTGGAGGTGAGCTATGTTATTCTACATTCATTTTATACTGTCTGAGCCAGTCTTTGCCACTTTGCCAATCCTCCACAGGATTACGCTCTCCGAGCAACTCAGCACTTGCCTGAGCCATAATCCATTCCTTGAGGCCATTATCTGCACTGGACTCCAGCTGCTGAATCAGGACGTTTAGCCCATCTTCGCCCGTCTTCAAGATCTGATCCCACGCTTCTGAGCTGTCAGCGATATAATCATTAGGGTTACTGCTGATCATGCTTTCAGGTTTGCTCACGATCTGCCTCAGACTGCTCTCAATCTTCCACGTTACGTCCTGACTTCGCGTCTGACTGGAGCATGCCGTCATCATCAATGCTGTACATAGCACCAACGTGCCGCCAACAATACATTTACGAATCATTGCGTCACTCCTGTCCCTATTTCAGAATAAGCTTCCATGTCTCTTCGGTTAGCTCTTGCCCTGACAGAATCTGCTTTTGGATCTCAATCATTTCAAAACCAAATGAGCGATACAATCTGCGCGCTCCCGACAGAGACTCGTTGGTCCATAAAATGATGGATGCATAGCCCTTTTCTCTGGCAAAATGGACAGCCTGTTCCATAAGCTGGCGCCCCCAGCCTTCATTACGGGCTTCCGGTTCGATGAGGAACCAGCGCAATTGAGCTGTATGTTCATCCAGTTGAGTCAGACCAATGCAACCTGAGGCTGTCTGATTCACCTCGACAATCCATATCATTTCTCTCGCATAATTAACGGAACGCTCAAACTCTTGTACAGCATTTTTAATAAACTCGGCAAAGCTATGATCATAATTATACTCATCCCGATAGATACGGATATGCGCTTCAATGACATATTGCAGGTCCTTTTCTACAAAAGTCCTAATCATTTGCAGCAACACCCACTTTTGTTTCCGGCTTTCAACACAGCGTATTGACGCCCTTCATTTAACATACATGAATTCATCCTTTTATGATGTCGTCGTGATGCTGAAATCCACACCAAACTGGATTAGTCCTAGCTTCCGGGCAACAGTCTGCGATGCTACATTATCCCATGATGTACTATAGATCGGAATACGCCCGCTCTCTTTAACATGAACCTGCCAGCACTTTACCGTCTCTGCTGCATACCCCTGCCCTCTATAATTATGCGCTGTATACAGACTCGCCTCAGCCCCCTGTGTGGATACACGGGCTGAACAACATACAGCGACAGCCGAATCCTCAATGACATAAGCGGCAACGGGCATTTTTTCATGCAGTTGCTCTATTAATTCAGGAAAATGCTCTGCCAACTGAAAGGGACGATGAGGATCTATAAGCTGAACATTTGGATGCCATTCGCCACACTTCTCGGGAAATGCATACGCCGGGCCCATCCATACACTCTTCACTGGCTTAAAAGTCTCCACCCTCCGAATCAGCTTCGGAATATCAAGCGGAAGCCCAGATTCACAGCCTAGCTCCTCAATCAGAATGGACGGCAACTGCTCATGATAAAAGGAACATGGCCCAGCTGAAGTTATTCCAATAAATAAGGCTGGAGCCTGCCCGCCATCCGGTTCGTTAATGCTTAAGAGACGCTTCCGATCGTCCATCGTATACAATGTATCTGCCTGTATTTTCATCATACCCATGGGTGAAATGTTAGATATGCTGTTCATAATTACCAAAACATCCTTTGCAGTAATTCAAGCATATCCATATTCTCAACCCGTGCAGCAGTCAAATCATGCCAGGAGGTTTGTTTCAATGATTCGCGACAATCCAAACAGGCATTAATGTCTTTGTACGGTCCTGACATGGCGTATCTGCACATGAACATGCACCCCCTCATTAATTTCCATTATACGGTATATTCCTTCCAGATACGAATGAAGATTGCGCAATTGCGAATGTGTGTTATGGAGCCTGCTGCATCGCTTTTTTCCATGCATCACTTAATTCTGTAACCGACCCATAACGCTGAGTTCGCTCTGGATTAACCGCACGAACAACCACCTGGTACAATGCTTCTCCGGCATCCCATCTGGCATACGAACGATCCAACTCTCCTCCAAGCAGTGAGAAAGCCATTGCTCCCATATTGAACACATTCGTGACTCCGTCAATTGGCGCACCCAACTCCAATTCCTCAGGGGACATAAAGCGGGATGAACCCCACATCCGTCCCATCGTATTCATGAATGATCCCTTGCGATACAGGTCAATATCACATATTTTCATCGTTTGCTTGTCAAAATCATAGATCAGACTGCCATCGTAAAAATCAACGGCTATATACCCACTCCGCTGCACTTCGATGTGAAAATTCAAAATCTGCTCCATTGCCTGAATGCGCGTCTTTACCGGAAGCTGTCTGAATCGATAATAGGGGGAACGAGGGTCCTCATACTTCGCTGGTGGCGGATAATCCCAGTGAGAATGCAGACATTCTCCTTCCACCCAATTGAATACACAGGCGTAGCCATGTTCCGTTGCAAAATGATCCTTTAACTGAATTAATGTGTCATGTGCCAATTCTTCATATATCGAAACGGATGATTTCAAATAATCAATCGCTTCGGCAGGTGCACTTAAACTGTTCGCATGTATCGTGCGTGCTCCAGCATATTTTACGAATTTTCGCTTTCCGTCCTGACCCAGAACACCAAAGGACAAATTGCCGGAATCCTGCTGATCAAATACACGAAATACGGTACCTAGGCGCGCGATCCACTCGAATGAATGAGGTTCTTTTAACTCAAAAGAAATGCCGTCAAGTTCAAGCTGAACCGTGTCCGTCATATGCCACCACCTGCTTCAACATGCTCATCGCTCACATTCAAACGCTCAGCATAAAAGTACGTCATATGAGCCTCATCATAACCCTTTCCCTGAACGACCAGCGCATTTTTCTCAATGCCATAAATTTCAAATCCGTATTGCTCATACAACCGTCGAGCTGACTCGTTCGTTGTAACCACACTGAGATTGATTTGCTTTATGCCTTCCAGCTCCCTACCCCGATCCAACACTTCGCGGAGCAAGCGGGAAGCAAGGCCACATCCACGATATGGCGGTGAGACATAGACTCCCCAAATATAACCTTTGTGCCTCAGCTTAAGTCCTTGTTCCCGTTTGAATCCCATCATTCCAGCGAGGGTACCTTCTTCTGTGTATGCTCCCAGAATGTAATCATCAGGTTCATTATGTATACGTTCCTGCACTTCACTCATGGAAAGCTGAATCGACATTTCAAATGAAGCCCCGAAGGCTTCCGGATGACTTTTCAGTGCTTCCAGCCGCAAAGGCCAATACTTATCTGCCTCATCTCTGCGTATATTGCGAAGGATGAACATGTTCACCTTTTGACCTTCATTCATTCTTCAACCACTCCCTGCACTTCATAAGGATAATCGATCTGGAGCTTTACATTCGCTGCAGCTTCCTGGCCTGCAAGCAAACCTACGACATAAATCCCAAGATCAATGGACGTCGCTACCCCTCCGGCTGTAATCACATTACCGTCTTTTACAATGCGGGTTTGAATGACCTCGGCAACATAAGGCTCAAGCAAATCGTAGACATTGGGATGCGTAGTTGCTTTTTTACCTGATAAAAACCCCGCCGCCCCCAGCAGCAAAGATCCTGTGCACACCGATACCTTCATCGGAACATTCTCAGCCTGTCGAAGCCAGCCCACAAAAGCCTCATCAAACCGAAGCTTGCGGGTCCCCAAGCCACCAGGTACAAAAACGAGATCATATTCCGCCAAATTGGGCTTCACCCGGTCCACCTTCAACGTTAAGCCCGATTCGTCTGTGACCTGATCTGTCATGGCACATGTTTCCCACGTGGTACCTTTGGTTTGTTCAAAGAAATTCAACCGATTGATGACATCATAAAATCCTGCAAAATCAAGAAAAGTCAAACCATCAAACAAAACAAAAGCGATTTTCATATGAAAGTCCTCCAGTGTTTTTTATTTGGTCCTACTTCAGTCCACGAGCTATAATCCACTCCAACCACTTCCATGGAAGCAGCAATTTACCGATAATAAGCAAACGCGAGCCTTTGCCCAGCGCATAACGAAGCCTTGGTGCACGTATCCGTGCAATGCGGGCGATCAGGTCGGCCACTTCCTGCGGATCAGGTGCAGTCTTTCCAGCATGCTGGGAATAGCGAAGAACTGCGTCCAGCTTATCTTTATAGGGGGAATGATCGCTTCTATGAATTTCACCCAGTCCTTTATTCCATATGGGTGTGCGATAAGCACCTGGCTCTACCAACACAACCCGGACGCCAAACGAGGACATCTCATGACGCAAGCTCTCCGTGAAACCTTCCACAGCGAATTTGGATGCAGCATACGGCGCATACCCCGGAAAACCAGACAATCCACTGACACTGGACAAGTTGATGATCAAACCCTGCTTCTGCTCACGCATGACAGGCAGGACCGCACGCGTAACGGCAATCAATCCAAACAGATTCGTTTCCATTTGCCGACGCCAATCGTCCATTGATACTTCCTCAATAAATCCGCCAAGCGCAAATCCCGCATTGTTCACCAGCATATCGATCCGGCCATAGATCTGAAGTACCGTCTTAACAGCCTCCTGCACCGAATCAGCATCGGTCACATCCAGGCGAATATACTGTAACCGATCCGAGATACCCGCCTGCTCCGCCAGCCTTGCCAATTCTGCATTCCGACTTAGATCGCGCATCGTTGCCACAACACGATATCCCTGCTTCGCAAGCGTAACCGCCGTGAGCATGCCGAATCCGCTTGATGTACCTGTAATTAACACCACGGGAGCGTTCAGGCCAACTTCCTTCAACCTTTTCGCTGTTGATCCTGTTTCGCCCCGTATATGTTCATCCTCTGTCTGTATCTTCTGTTCTGTCATCTGCTTCACCTCTTCCCTCGGTGGATTTAGTGGATTTATCTTCGTTACCACTAATCTTCATTACACTTCACTCAAGTGTGCTGTCTCTCCACTCTGCGCAGCTTCGTTATTCCCGGTTCAAACGTGTAGGGAACGAAGCTGATCTCGGGCACTGCACATTCCAGCCGTTCTCCCAGCTTCATCAGCTCACGCTGCACATCACCCTCCACCTGCTGCATCCCTTCTCCTCCTCCAAGCCGAAGCGATATCGCAAGTAGCCCGTTACCTCGCTGTACGACACGATAATGTTCAATAGCCGGAGAGGCTGCAATCACCGCACGCGTAACAAAGTCCGGAAATACAGGTACGGCTTCGCCTGTTTGTCGATGTGGAAAAAAAAGCGTGTCATCACAGCGGCCTTCGATCCGCTCAATGGCAGTGAACGGAGAACCACAGGCACAAGGAACCGCTGCTTCGGTCAAAATGTCGTTCAGCCGATACCGCATAATCGGCTGTGATGTTCTGGAGAAGTCCGTGATCACAGGCACGAACCTCCGGGTCGCAGGATCAATGAATTCTTTTTCAATATGAACGATGTCTTCATTCAAATGCAGCGTGCCGAAGTGGCAGGTCGCACCCAGGAACCCTTCTGTACACTGGTAGACCTGATGAATCCTTTGCCCAAAGACATGCTCCAGTACCTTGCGATCCAGCGGGTCCAGCACTTCGGCAACCGAAATGATTTTATCCGGTACGGTGGTCAATGTGCCTGACGTATAGGCGTCTGCCAGCATTCTCAGCATGGAGGGTGGTGCTACCCATACGGTCGGACGGTATGTTTCCATACGCTCAACCAAGGTATCAACACGCTCCAGCAGATCAAAATATTGAAATTGCAGTTTCCCCCGATGCACCGATTCATACAGATTACTGTTGGCCCGCAGGAAAAAGGCTATCTTGGCAGGCTTCCACAGTCCGCCAGGCAGGAGCTTGGCCAGAACCGTCCCTGTCCACGCATCCTGTTCCCGATCACTCACCAGAAACAACCCCCGGTTGCCTGATGTGCCCGAGGACAAACCTACCGTCACGCCCTGAACGGATGGCTTGAAATTACGCGTTTCCTCACTTTCCCCGGCGAGAGCCATCGCTTCTTCCTTCGAAATGCCCATCGTATTGAGCTGATCGAAATGCTGCATCATGATCGTTTTGTCGATCAGCGGAAAGCTTCTCCAGTTGGATGCATCAACATCACCCCACCACTCCCGGTAAAAAGATGATTTTTCACGAACCCATTCCACTTGCCGAATGATCTGGCGTTCCTGCCAGCGTTCAAGCTGCGCTCGTGTTTTCCATTTTCTCAATCCCCGTGCGAGGGCATAATGATAGACAATACGCAATGTATTGCTCATATGTCCTCACCCGCTGTACCCCAAGCATCCAGCGCCTCCCGGCAATGACTGGGCACAATTCGAATCGCCGGAAACTGCTGATGCAACTGAACCAGTCTGTCAAAATTTCTTCGATACGCCAGACGATCGGACATGATGATTCCAGCGAGCGTATGAGGTCTCCGTTGTTCCTGGAAAGCACGACTCGACCATACCGCGTCCGCGCACAGGAAATAGTCATGCGCCTCTGTACTGAGCAAAATACCCATCATGCCTTCCGCATGACCAGATACGTCAACACCCAGCAGACTGCCATCACCGAAAATGTCGTATACCTCAGAAAAAGGAAAATCCTCATCCGCTCTCATCCATCGCTCCGGCTGCTTCGTAACAGGTAATGATCGGGCATTAAAGTCCTCTGGCAGCAGTCCGGACAGAAAACCTGCCTTAACAGCTGCAATCGGGCCGAGGGAACGCACGGCATCGTAGGCTCTTGGCAGATAGATCAGCTGCGCCTGGGGGAAATCTCTCACTCCTGCGATATGATCGCCATGAAAATGCGAGAGGATGATGTACCGAATATCCGAAGCTTTCAGTCCGAGCATGGCTAGAAAATGTACCGCACTGTCTTCTTCACGATATACCACAGGTGTAATATGACGGTACAGCGCGTTTGGCAAGTGAGCGGTTTCCTTGAAAAAGCGGGAGCTATATCCCGTGTCCAGCAGAATCGGACCATGTACAGGATGAATGATGCAGGCAAAGCCTGCCGGAAAGGCTACCGGACGCAAACTTCCACCACGCAGCGTCAGAAATTCCGGATGTGTGCAGTAACCCGCTGCGCCCAGATGAAGTTTTACCGATGTTGTTGTCAGCATGATTCAGCCCCCCACCAGTCTGCAAATTGTTGTAACCCCTCATCAATGGACACCCGAGGCACATACCCCAGCTTCTTCCGGGCATCTGTAATATCCAGCGTCTGTGGGATGGATAGGGAACCAACCGTATATCGTGTCAATTGAGGTTCACCTAGTGCAGGAATCAAGCGGTGTACACGTTCCAGCAATGCGGCTGCTCCGTATGCTGCTCTGTAGGGAATATTTCGACGGCGTAAAGGCAGTTCCAGCATTCCAAACAACTCGCTCACCAAATCCTGGAACGGTCTCGGATCTCCATTGGAAATATTGTAGGCACGGCCCAGCGCTTCAGGCTTGGCATCCCGGCATAACAACAGTGCATCCACCACGTTATCCACACAAGTCAGGTCAATGAATGCCTGTCCGCCTCCGATCATGGGTACACCCGATTTGGCATTTGCTGCAACGATTCTGGGAAAAAGCGTCTGGTCATACGGGCCAAAAATGGCTCGGGGACGAATCATGATCGATGGAAGTCCATTGGCATGAGCCTGCAAGACCACTTGCTCAGCGAGCCGCTTGGTAGCTGCGTAATAATTGGCTGGTTTGGAAGGCAAGGGATCATTCTCGTGTATGTCATATCGGGGACTATAGTTAAAATATAAGCTCGGCGTTGATACATGAATGAATCGCTGTACGCCACCACTCATACAACGATCCACCAAATTCCGCGTCCCCTCCACATTGCTGCTGTAAAAATCCCGATATTTCCCCCACGGTGACGATAACGCCGCACAGTGAAACACGACATCCTGACCAGCACATGCCTCATTCACCGCCACCTGATCCCGTATATCTCCGTTATAAAATCGAATGCCTGCTGCCTCAAGCTGTGCACCGTGCTTTTGCTGGCGTCCCATACCCGTAACTTCCCAGCCTTGCTCCGCAAGCCGTATCGCCAGATGTCTGCCCAGACATCCGGTTGCTCCTGTAACCAATGCTCTATTCATCGTTGTTCACCATTCCATTCTATGTCGTGAGTCAAAGCTTCAGTCAGCGAGAGCTTGTGTGTTCTTGCCAGACGCCAGGCGGACAGTACAACTGCAAATTGCTCAAACAAAGGTTTCGCATCGTGTCTTAGATACAGCACATCTCTCGTTCCTCGCCAGGCTGTCATCCATGCCCGCAGGCTGCCCTGCCGCCAGAGCTGCTGCAATCCACTTCCCAGCATCGGAAGCATTAACATCGCTTTGCTTCCTTGCTTGGGGATGATCACCGTTGCTGCTTTCACTAGTTCATCAGGTGCAATTAAAGCACGTACCAACCCATCGCCAGGGTAAAACAAATGAATTCCACTTGTCGCCCTCGGATTACACTCAATGGCATACACTTGTCCATCAACTGCTTCGATAAAATCAAAACCAATCTGCCCGCTAAACCCTGTCTCCTGTACAAATTGCCTTACCCACTCGTAAACTCCTTCATGCTCCACATGTTCAAAAAAAACACTGGCTCCTACGCTGCCCGTTCGGTAGCGACTGTCGTAGGTGGTATGTGCAACGATATTCCCTTCATACGCTACGCTGTATGTACATAACATTTGCCCGGCAACGTAGGCCTGTGCCACCCAAGGGGAAGCCGAGGATATTTCCCCGTCACCAGGAGAATCGTTTTGTAAACTGTGCTGCTTCATTTTACCCGCATATATCTTCTTCTCGGAACCTGCCCCATCCAAGTCTCCTGTGGAGGATATCGGCATACGAACTCTGGCAGCAAAGCGGGAGTACACGGGCTTCCATACCCATTCCCCCTCCATTTCCAGAACAGCCTGCGCTTCCATCCATTCCTGCCTATTGTTAATTAGACGGGTATCCGGAACCGAAAGACCAAGCGACTCTGCAAGCTGGATAAAGTCATATTTATGATGTAATTCATGCAGCTGCTCCAAAGACGAAACAAGTACACGGCAGTGATCGCGCAGCCGCTCTGCTCCTTGAGCAATATAAAAGACTTCTTCACACATCGGAATCAACAAGTCGATCTGCCAGGCTTGAGCCAGACTCTCCATCTCTAACAAGTAATTCTCTGTTTCATGACGTGGAGATGGGACCATGAAGCACTGCTCCACCGCACCGGACAATCTGCACAAGTGACGTACCGCGCTCTCCGCGACGTAAACGCGGTGACCTGCACGATGAAGCATACGGGCCAGATCGAGTGTTACCGGAGCCCGGCCGCCCGTGAGCAGCACATTTAAGGATGCGGATAATTGATGTCCATTCTTCGTGAATCTAGTAGTCAAAAATGAGTCCTCCCAGTGACAATCCGGCGGCTGTACCGATCATTAACACCCGATCTCCCCGCTGAATGCGCTCCTGCTTGATCGCTTCATGCAGCCCCATTGGAATGGAAGCGGCAATCGTATTGCCGTGATTTCGTGTAATGTCCATAAAATGGTCCTCTTCTATTCCCAACTTTTTGCGGATCAGTCGCATCGCCATTGCACTTCCCTGATGCGGAATCACCAATTGGAAATCCTTCATCCGATTACCGGTTGCCTGCAACATATCGTCAATAAATGCTGGCAACAACCTGGAAGCCATACGGAAGATGGCCTGTCCATCCATATGAAAAAGATAGGGCTCCGGTTGATCTGCCATATAATTCGAGGCATGCATACGAGTACCTCCACCTGCAATTTCCGAAAATCGCGCGCCGCGGCTGTACGTTTTCAGGGAAGCATGTACAATCTGCGAAGACTCTCCTTCAGCAGAGCGTTCAATAATGACAGCAGCGGCTCCATCACCAAACAGAGCAGCACTTTCCTTGTTCGACCAATTCAATCCCTTCGAAGCGATCTCCGTAGCTACAAGCAACACCCTTTTATAACGCCCGGCATCAACCATATAGGAGATCACATCCAACCCGTTCAGGAAACTTAAGCAGGTCGCATCCATGTCAAAAGCCGGTACACCTGAATCCTGCTCCCCCATCGCCTGCTGAATGAATACCGCCGTACTGGGTAAAGGTTGTTCTTTTGTACCGCTCGTGCACACCAGACAGTCTATATCCGCAAACGTTAATCCCGCATCCGCAAGTGCAGCTTCGGCAGCCCTCGCCCCCATGAAGGAAGAGGTCTCTGCACCGGAAGCGTAATGGCGCACACCAACACCTGTTGCTTTGCTGACCCAGCCCGCAGGCACGTGCAAACGGCGATCCAGCTCCTCGTCGGTTACTTCCTGTTCAGGCAAATACTTGCCTGTTCCAACAATTCTTACTCTTCTAAGCTGCATATGACCTACCTCTTTCTCTTCTTCTGACTGATTCAATTGAATTTACACTTCACCCCGCCTGCCTAAACGCGATGATGAAGTGCTTTAGAAAATACAGCAGAAGGGCAGATGTCTCTGCCCCTCCGGTTGTGTTATCTTTTTTATTCAGTCACGTTGATTAATTTCCTTGCTTCAAAATCTCGGCCAACGCAAGATCGAGCGTATCATATCTGAATGTAAATCCTTCTCTTTCCATCCTCTCGGGAATCACCCAGCGACTTTTGAGAACCAGTTCTGTTTCGGTCCGAATGAATCGCGCTCCCAGTTCAAGCATCCAGCGAGGTGAAGGAAGTCCGATCCGAACTCCCATCTGCCGCCTCAGACTCTCCATAAGCTGGCGGTTCGTGACAGGATGCGGAGAAGAAGCATTAAATACGCCCTCCAGTTGCGGATGCTGCTGAACATAGATCACCATCCGGAACAGATCCTCTATATGAATCCAGCTAAACTGCTGGGTTCCAGGTCCTTGTGATCCACCTAAGCCAAAACGGACCAGATTCATCAGTGGCTTCATGACACCACCTTCTCCCAGCACAATGGCAATCCGTAATGCGATCTGACGCGTAGACGGCAGACTGAATTCAAAAAAAGCCTTTTCCCACGCCGTAGCGACATCCACCGAGAATCCGGAACCAATCTCGCCCTCTTTCTCCGTCATGGGGCGATCTTCTGCATGTCTGTATATTGTGGCCGTGCTCGAATTAATCCATAGTTCAGGAGGATTACTACAAGCCAGAACAGACTCGCCCAAAATGCGGGTTGTCCGTGTTCTGGATTCCAGAATGATTTTGCGGTTCTCGTCCGTGTAACGGCAGTTTACGGATTTTCCCGCCAGATTGATCAACATTTCCGCCCCCTCCAGTGCCTGGACAATACCTGAACGGTCTTCCCAGCTGATATGCCCTGGTTGACGCGAGATGATGAGCACTTCGTACCCAAGCTTCCCGAATCTGTCCGCAAAATCCTGTCCCACAAAACCCGTGCCTCCCGCCAATACCACCTTGCCCATCGAATTCGCCCCGTTTCTGCGCAGAATGCATTGCGAACGTTCCATATACATGTAAGAACGCCGAAATCGCCTCATTGGTTTGCTCGATCTTGCACATTTGTTGTCCATGGAAACCGTTGCTTCCTCAATTATTCGTTCGGCATATTCCCTGCTCCCAGTGCCGCGTACAATTTCTCGCATTCTTGGCGTGCCCAGTCATGGGCGGGATTTTGTTCAATCTGCTCTCTCAGCACATCGTAAAAATCATGGATCATAAAGCCTTCTGGCAAGGAACCGAACATGGCGACAAAGTCGTATTCCGGCAATACACGCTTTCCTGCACCGGTTTGCTCCAGCCAAACCATCCATTCTGATACGGACAATACACCTTCCTGCCACAGTTCCGCTTGCAGTCCAAGTGCGTCCTGCAATTGCTCGTAAGCCGTTTCGTCGGCACACCGACGACAGGCCGTTACAGCCAATTCATACAACTCCGTAACGGCGCGGCGCTCCTTCGGAGCCAATTGCAGTTCCAGACCGGCCAGAAAATCTTCTGCCTGTATGGAGCGTCCGTCATCGTATAGAAGCGGAGCTTGGGCAAGCAAACGCACAATTTCTTCCATCTGCTCCGTGGAAATTTTATTCTCTTTATAGAGTCCGGGTAAAATATAGTCTTTGATCATGGTACACTCCTACATTGTTTTGGTTATGATTTACACTATTATAACATGATGATGCAAGCGCTCTGCTCGAACATAAGGAATGCTAAGCAGGCAAGCAATGCTTCTCAGATAATGGTAGCGGAACTTGGTAATGCCTTTGCCAATACATAGCAAAAAACGCAAGTTTCCGGGTCGCGACGCGCCTTTTCACTTGCGTTTTCGTTCGTTTATTTCATCGAATTGGCATGACCTGATTGTCCCGACCATTCCTTGAAAGAAACGCGTGACAATTGCTCCAACACGTAACAGGTACTACGGATCGCCCTGAAAAAGTAGCTGATTTCCAAATTTTCATTCGGACCATGATTGTTTTGGTCGTAATTCGCATACGGAACAATAACCGAGGGCACGTTCAAAATCTGGGTCCACACATAGTCCGGCAGCGTGCCTCCAAGGCTGGGCTGAATAACAGGACGTTGCCCTGTTGATTGCTCTAAAGCCTCGGCAATGGCGAGCACAGCCGGATGGTCTGCGGGTGTCCTTGAAGCAGGGACCGCCCCTTTGCGCGTCAACGTAATGCCGGCATCGTGTTTTCGTACATGCTTGGTGAGCGCTTCGTATACCTGATCGGGGTCCTGTCCTGCAACGAGCCGAATGTCCAACCGGGCCGTGGCGCGCGCAGGAATGATCGACCTTCCTCCTTTGCCCGTATGGCCACTGAACAATCCGGATACGTTCAGCGTCGGCTCAAACATCAGTCTGCGATGATACGTATCGCTATCGATATCCAGCGCATCATAACCGCTCTTGCGCCGAACCCCTTCCAGATCGTAAGGAATGTCGCGCAATATCTTTTCTTCATTCTCTGTCGGTGGCTTCACGCCATCATAAAACCCTTCAATCGTCACCTTGTCTCCCTTACGCATCGTGTGCAGCAACTCGACCAATCTCCACACCGGATTGGGCACGATATTACCGAGATTGCCCGAATGGTTGTCCCATCTCGCCTCTTCCGCCACCAGTTCCACGCCCAAGGCACCGCGCACGCCGAGCAGGATGGACTGTGCTCCCGACTCATGCGAAGAACCGTCTGTCGTGCAGACCAGGTCCGTTTGCAAAAGCGCACGGTGTTGTTCCACAAAAGCTGCCAGATGACGACTTCCAGCTTCCTCTTCTCCCTCAATGATCCATTTGACGTTCACGGGCAGTCGTCCGTTGAGATCCAGGTACGTCTTTGCGCCGAGTATGCTTGCAACGAATTGCCCTTTGTTGTCGCCCGCTCCCCGGGCATAAATGCGACCGTTTCGAATCTCCGGTTCGAAAGGCTCACTCTCCCATTCATCCAGTGGATCGGGAGGCTGCACATCGTAATGGCCATAGATAAGCACGGTGGTTTCATTATCGGGATGAAGCCACTCCCCATAAATGATCGGATGCCCTTCCGTTTCGTAACGGCGGTTTTCAATTCCGCAATCCGATAACAGCTCCTGTACCAGGGAGGCACATTCGACCATGCCAATATTTTGCGTGCTGATGCTGGGCTGACGCAGCAGCTTGAACAATCGCTCTAAATACAGCTCCTCGTTCCGGGAAATGTATAAATCCACACCTTTGACCAAGCTTCTCATCCTTTCTGTGCACGACTGCTTCCGTTTCGTTCATGCGCCTATATGGCGGTATGGGTAACGGGTTCGTTTTTTCGGCGTAAAGCTTATTACTGTACGTATACATCATTGAAAATCGGATACCCCAAGTAATCAAATTGCAATCCTTTCAGTGTTTCGCTAGCTCCTACGACATACGGAAAGATGTATATCGGAATGATAATCGCGTTATCTTGGATATACCTCAACACCTTGCCGTATATCTCGGCACGCTTGGCATCGTCGAACTCAACCGCCCCTTGTTCCAACCACTCGTCGACTTCCTGACTGGAAAGATTGGACAGCGTAGCCCTCGCTCCCGGAGCAGAAGTGTGGTAGAAAGGAAGCAACGCATGCGGATCATCCTTGACCTGGCTGTTGCCGTAGATATCATAGTCCCCGTTCGTGAACACAACGGTACCGACATCCTGCGTAATTTCCACTTCGACCTGTACGCCGATTTTTTTGAGCTGCTGTTGGATCATTGCAGCAATGTCGTTCCGCTTTTCCCGGTTTGGCGAGCCGTCCACGTAATGCAAGGTGAGCTTCTGTCCATTCTTTTCGCGAATGCCGTCCGCGCCGACCTTCCAACCGATTTCATCCAGTAATTGTGCTGCTTTTTCCTGATCCGGCTGGATTGCATCCTCCAAAGAAGCATCGTAACCCAGTATGGAAGGTGTCACCGCAGACCAGGCTTGTTCATAGGTGCCCAGATACAGCGTCTTCACGATTGAACCAACATCAATGCCATATTGCAACGCCTGTCTGGCCTTCAATTCGTTCCACGGTTCTTTTTTCTGATTAATAAACAGCGTATACGGAAGACCTGGCGTGTTAACATTCAGCAGTTGAAAGCCGGGTTGCTTCTCCAGTGTCAGCACGTTTTGCGGAGGTACCGTCTCGATGGCCGTCACTTGCCCGCTTTGCAGGCTGCCCACGCGAGTGGCTTCTTCCGGCACAATTTTGAACGTGAGCGTATTTAAATAAGGTGCTCCTTTATTTTCAACCGTTTCGGGAGCCCAGGTGTAGTCGGCATTACGTTCCACCTGAACCTGCACGTTCTCGTCCCATTTGACGAATTTGAACGGGCCTGTACCGACCGGATGCTGTCCGAACTGTTCGCCGTACTTTTCCACCGTAGTTGGTGAAACGATACTCAGCGCCGCTTGGCTTAAGTTGCCGAGGAACGCGCGCGAAGGCTGGGATAAATTCAATTTGATCGTATGTTCATCGATCACTTCGGAGCTTTCGTAAGGAACGATTAATGCCGCCGAATTGCCAGCTTTGGTGTTAGGGTCGAGAATCCGGTCCAGGCTGAATTTCACCGCTTCGGCATTGAATGGTGTGCCGTCATGGAACGTCACTCCCTCACGCAGTTTGAACGTATACGTTTTGTGATCCTCCGACTCCTCCCATTCCGTGGCCAGCCAAGGTTTGATTGTGCCGTCGTTCGTTTTCACCACCAAATTTTCGAAAATCGTCCGGTAGACACGGATGGCAACGGCAAGTCCGCTTCGTGCCGGATCCAACGTATCCGGCGAGGTGGCGAGCGCATACGTGACGTCTCCTCCTTTGGCTGTCGTACCGCCCGATGCCGCAGATCCATCTGTCGGACTGTTCGCAGCCGTTCCCTGACCGCCGCCCGAACCGTTCGAGCAGGCCGACAACAACAAAACCAATGTCAAAATGACCGAAGTCCAGCGTATCCGTGTGTGCATACGATCCCCACTCCCCTGTCAGACATCCATGTGCCACTTATCCGCAACCTTGGCCATGATGCCTGCGCGTTATAATTTTGATTAATTCAATTGATATACTTGGTATTAAATGATACCTGATCCCCTCATTGATGTTTAATCGAAACAATCTATAACGTTATTGAAAAATTGTATACAAGTAAGCTTCCCAACGAGACAGTAGACTAGCACAAAAAGGGCGCTCCCCTCGGCACAATGCCGACAAGAACACCCTAACCGTTTCTTTCGCTATATATTGCCGCCAAAATGCTTGAATACTTGAATCGTTTCTTCCAGATCTTCAGGACCTGAATATATATTCATAACTTTACCGATTTCGATTCCAAAATCCACATAAGCATTCGCCTTGGCTGTAATGATATGTCCATCAACAACAACACCTTCATTCACATATTCCCCTTGGGCCGTGACTGCTCTCATCTCCGATTCAGCATTAGTTGTAAATGACCTGCTCTCCAATACTCGAGCTTGACCCAACAATAATGTTCCTGCACAAATGGCTGCAATGGGCGTCTTGCGGTTATTAAGATCTTTGATCAAGTCCATCAAGTCCGATTGACACAGCAACGCCGTAACACTCCCTCCGGGAATTATGAAAAGGTCCACTTCGGACGGATCAATCTCATTTAAAAGAACAGAGGGATTAACTGAAAATCCCTCATATGATTGTAACGGTCCCTTTTCCAAAGCCACCGTTATGATGTCTCCTTGTGTTTTCATAAAATAGCTGGCTAACATAATCTCAAAAGATACGTAGCCTTCAAATAACAATATGTATGTTTTCAAATCAACTGCACCCCCACTTTATGATTTTTCTCTCGATACATTCCAGTCCGCATACGTTGTAAAGCAGTCTGATGGTTATTTCCGATCAGATGATCATGGGTCATTCTCATACATTCGTTATGGGCATCATTTGAATCCCCCACCGCAAGAATCACAGGTTGTCGAGGGTTTAACGAATTCCAACCACCGCGTTGCATGACAAAACCCGGAATTTTGCTTAGTTCCCCCTACTTAGATTGAGCCGAATAAAATGCTTTTTGATGCTGCTCTTCTACTTCACACAAAATGATCTTGATTAGTATCTAATGCACCCTCTCATGTATATTCCCCATTTATGTTTCAACTTTCCAACTACTTCATTGTACAAGATTCTTTCGATTGACGGTGTTTCCGTGTGGATATGTGAATGAAAACGAGGCACTCTCCTATGAAGATACTAACATCCAGAAACTGATTACCATTCTGAGAACCCATGAACCGCATGAAATAGCTATGGCTCTCAATGTGATCACTGAGATTTTCAAAACGTACGATAAGAAATAACAAAAAGGCAACGTTCACTCGATTAGGAGTTGATCGTTGCCTTTTTTGGTCTATATATCTTGAGGATTGTAATCCATCTCTGAATTCGCGCATTATCCATTAGATAAACGCTTTGATTGCCGCAAAATACTCACGGATCATATTAATCGGTTTCAGATAACCCGGTGAAGGAGCCGAGATGCCATATTCGGCAGCGAAACCGTTCTTGGCTGCCAGATACTTGGACCTGAACATATGGTAGTCACTTGTGACAATCATGATCTCGGGATGCTCCAGCCCGGATGCATCAATGATTTTTTTGGAAAAAGCCATATTCTCCTGGGTACTTGTCGATTGATCTTCCATAATGACTTGTGCGGGGCTGATCCCCTGATCAACAAGGTAGTTTTTCATGGCAAGTGCTTCGGGAATCGATTCCCCCGGACCCTGCCCGCCAGATACAATCACTGGCGTCTCAGGATGGCTGCGAATATAGTCCAGACTGGCATCCAGCCTTTGTTTCAAGGTCAATGACAATTCCGTTCCCTTGATACCCGACCCCAGAATAATGACATAATCCGCTTCTTCCGGATCATTCGCGCTAAGCTGGGTAAACACAAGCGCTTCGATAATGACAAATGAAACAGCAACGATTCCGAACCCGGTAAACAGAATGCGTTTCAGAAAGATGTGCTTTTGATAATCAATCCGCCTTAACACGATAAAAGCCACAGTAATCAGGCCAAAAAACATTACTGCGAAGTTCCTGCCCCAGAAGACCAGAAAGAACACAAAACATGCGATTAAAATAAGATCAAGAATCAGTCCTTTTTCTCGTATAAACTTTTTCATAAATCCAGTAACACTCCTTCTTGAGCCTGCACTTCCGTAACATGCCCTTGATTCAAGATCTTATAATAGTAAGTTTGGGCCACTGTTGTTGCCAACACTTCTTCTCTACACGCTGATTATAATAGTCTGCATCCGTGAAAAACGGACTTTTGCGTACGATTAACGTATACAGATCCTCGAGCCCATGCGGGGCACAGATGCCCACCTGGTCCTGTTCATCCAACTGTACACCTATGGCAGTCACGATTTCCGGCCAATGCCGAAGAGCGTCTTCTGTTGATTGATACGGTTCTGTTCCATTGCGCAGATGCATCCTCGCCTGATTTTTCACCGACCACATGGAAGTGCCTGTCGCCTCGCGAAGCTGTTGTTCCAGCAGCAGATCCCGCTCCTCACGCATGTCTTCCACATCGTAATAGACAACATCAATATCTGTGTGTAGTTCGCGCAGAGAATAACCATGAAGTACATCCCAGATATAATTGCGAATATACCCCGCACCTATGTAACACTGAGGCAGATCAAGACTGCGAACCCGCCGCAGGTCGTGCATTAATTGTTCATGCTCCGTAATCGCCTGGATCAACTTCTTCTCATGCAGCATATAGCGTCTCTCCTTGTTACTCTGTCCTTTTAATCGTAGAGCTATCATTGCTCATATTACTTTACCGACATGCTGCTTGTTTCCAATATATCATGTTTGAGTACCCTCAATAAAATAAACAAATCCCCCCAGGCAGTCACCCTAAGCTCATCTGAACAGATGTTCCTTAAGATTATTTACCCTGAGGGGATTGAATGGAGAGATCGGATAAGGGATTAGGCCGTTGCCTGTCGGAAATATGCGACCTCCATTTCTACATTTCTACATTGGATTATTCATAAGCGTCAGTTGTCCGTTCTTCTCCTGCATGCGGAAAATAACGGGCCGTTCATTCGGATGATTGTTCGGAGCATGAATGGTGAGACACAATTGTCCTTCAAACGTTCGAAACAGCATCCCATGTCCTCCATTATTGGCGAACAATGGCTTGTCATCCTGCTTCCATGGACCTTGCGGTTTGCCAGACACCGAGCGGGCCAGCCCCAGTGTATAACCATCTTGACCGGATGTGGACCACATCATGACGAGTTCATCATTTTGCATCTGATATAGAAACGGACCATCCGTGACATAACGGTTTCGCTGTTCTCCACCTCCGACAGACCATGGCGCTTCGGAAGCTTTGAATAACAGATCAGGCTTTCCTATCGTTCCTTTCAGATCCGGTTTCAGACGTACCGCGTACATCTCACCATCCTCCACCTGCACCCATTCCTTGCAAAAGATCATCCACGGATCACCCTGATCGTCCACATATAATGTACCGTCCAGGCATTCCCAATCGGGAGGAGTCAGGGAGCGACACCACAATTCAAAAGGTCCCTCCGGCTGATCAGCCACCAACACACCTGTTACCCGCGGAACACCTTCCGCCTTGAAGCTGGCAAACATATAAAAGCGACCTTCCCATTCATAGACTTCCGGGGCCCAGTAGTGGTGATCGGACCAGAAGTCCGCAGGTGCACGGAAGCACGGGGAAGGACCGCTCCAATGGATCAGGTCTTCGCTCTCATAGACATCAAAACCGATGGCTGGGCCGTTCCACACATTTTGCCCGATAGAGCCGTACAAATAATACTTCTTGCGCGATGGTATTGCCAGTATGTAGGGATCACGAAAATGAATATCTTCCAAACGGTGCACGTTCACTGGTTCATCCTCCTCATGAAAGCGGTTCATTAACCATGAGTATACACCATATATCCAAATACTGGAATTCCATTAACCCCACATGCCAATCAGCAATATGCCGCCAAAAATAACGATGGAACAAAGAATACGCTTTTTCCCCTGCTGTTCTTTCAGTAACAAAATACCGAGGAAGGCTGCGAATACCGTTCCCACTTCCCGAAGCGGGCCCAGTCTCGCCATCGGCGCCTGCTGCAATGCGAACAGGAACAACAAGTACGAGCCCGGATTCAGCAGCGCTCCCAGCATAATGGTTGATCGGTTCTTCTTCCACTCCTGACGTAGTTGGCGGGAAGCGAGCAGCGCCGGAGTCAACCCGGCAACAAAGCCAATGTTCGTCACTTCAAGTAACGACAGGGGTGAAATATGCTCTAGATTCAATTTGTCCACGAACACATAACTGGTTGTACATAACCCGACACATAGGGCCATCAGAACTGGCTTTGACCCTTTTACCCTTGAGCCAGATTTACCGTCTCTGCTTCCCACACCACTAAGCACCGTAAATCCAACAATCATACATGCAATACCGACCCAGCCAAACAGTGACAACGTTTCCCCTAGAAAAGCAACCCCGATCAATGGCACCAACAAGGTGCTCGTTCCCCGCATAATCGGATAAATCTGCGACAAGTCGCCCAATTCATACGTCTGCGACAGCAGCCAGGAATACAAGGCTTGTAGTGCCATCGATAGCACGAGCAGTGCATAGGCAGGCATGGATAAAGGTTCCCGTACCAACTCCACGATAAGCACAGGCAACAGTATTACCGTCGGAATCATCATGATGGACCATAAGAACACACTTTTGTTTAAACTGCGTTTGGTGAACATACTCCAGACAGCGTGAGCCATCCCGGAAGCGAGCACCAGGAATATTGGTAAAATCATAATCAAAACGTTCCTTTCTAATCCCTTTCTCTTCTATATCTCTATTGTGCCGAAGTGCTTTCAGGTTGATGTTCTGGCTGTTCCCTCACGACAGATCCATCCTCCAGACGAAGCCAGGTATCGAAGCTGCGTTGTCCCGCCTGCAATTGAATGACCCGTCCTCCGCGCAGCATGCCTTCCCTTCCATATGTACTGTGTCCACTCGAACGCCCGTAACAGAGACGAATGCCGTGGTAAGTCCCCTGAAAATCATTCACATGATCATGACCGCAAAAGGTCCCCATCACATCGCCCATCTCCAGCAGTGCTGAGAACAGACCCGAGTTCACTTGGGCAGAACAGACAGGTTCGTACTTGCCACCGTAACAAATCTGCGTGTCCCACATGGACTGATATTCAGGAATCGGGATATGGAAAAACGCCAGGGCTGGGAGCTTATCCCCACGGCTGCGGCCGGGATTAACGCGTGCGGATTCAGACATCAGCCACTGGATCTGATTGGGCTGAATCCAGCCATAACCCGGAATGGACTCGAGCTGGGAATAGCTCCCCGAATCGAGTAAATACAACACTGCCGCCGGACTGCCATCCGCTCCGGCAATCTCGAGCGTGTAATTGCCCAAGCCCGCAATCTCACGCGGCCCAGGTTCCGTCACGGTATGCGCATGCTGCTGAATTACATCCATTAATCCATCGGGGGTAATCCGATTCTCTGTATCATGATTGCCATACACAAAAGCCCACGGAATACCACGCTCTTCCACCACCGCCACGGCATCACGGAATGCCTGCTCCGGGTGTTCACATTCCTTATTGCCAGGATCGACCGGGCCAGTGTAAATGACATCGCCTGTAAATACAACCAGATCGGGTTGTTCCACCTCAACTACCGTTTTCATTAATTGTCGGGTCCGAAGATCTTCAGGCTGCCCGTCTTTCCAGTGTAGATCTGTAAATTGCACGATTTTGAATGTTCCATTTTCTTGAAAAGCAAGCTGATGTTTCACCCTTTTTCCTCCCTGATGATCCATGCACTATGGACCAAATTCCATAATGTTGTTTGTTGTGGTTTTCAGTTGTTTTATATGATCTTATCGTCACATCATATTACTGTCAATATATATTAAGAACAGAATCTAATCCTTTATTGCCATCTCAAAATTGACAAGGTCTTCTCGTCAACTTAAACTATTAAAACAACAACAATCCACACTATCTCACCACTTTAAATTATACATAACCTTGATCAAACTCCAGGAGGCACGAGCCATGTCTTTAACGTATGAAGAACGCAGACACACCATTCTTACCCAGCTTGCTACCCAGGGAAAGGTTCAGGTACAGGTTCTGGCGGATCTGTTTCAGGTATCCACGGAAACGATCCGGCGGGATCTGGATCGGCTTGAAAAGGAAGGTGAACTACGCAAAGTGTACGGAGGCGCTGTACGCGTACGCTCAGGAATGACCGAAGCCCCTTTTCAAAAGCGTGCGCAACTTCAACTGAACGAAAAGCAGGCCATCGGCGTAGTAGCCGCCTCTCTGATTGAAGATGGAGAGACCGTAATGCTGGACAATGGCACAACAACGCTGGAGATTATGCGACAGTTGCGACATCGGTCTCAGGTGACCGTCATTACCAACTCCGTTCCCATTCTTACCTGTGCACTGGAGGAGTTTGCAGGCAAAATCATTTTCGCCGGAGGAGAAGTCACCCCGGTCGTACAAGCCTCTACCGGACCTACTGCTCATGAATTGCTGAGTCAATTCAAAGTCAACAAGGCGTTCATTTCAGCAGGCGGCGTTTCGTTAACGGATGGCATCACAGACTATGTGCTGGAGGAGGCACTCATCTCCCGCAAGATGATGGAACGCGCCGAAGAAGCCATTTTGGTTGCTGATCATACCAAGTTTGGGCGCTCCACCTTTGCACAGATTGCACCTATAGATCAAATATCAATGGTGATCACCGATTCCGGCTGTCCTACTGAATGGATAGAGGCTCTTCACCAAATGGAAATCGAAATGGTTCACAGCATTTGACAATGTGAGCCATTTTCTATAATTTACGAGTATAATGATCGTTCTATCTTATTCTGAAGGGAGAGTATTACTCCTTATGAGCAGCAAAAAGGAAATGCTGTTGAACGTGGCTGAGGAATTGTTCTATCTCCACGGATTTCATTCCATCGGCTTGAAACGAATCATCACGGATGCCGGGATTGCCATCATGACGCTATATAACCACTTCGACTCCAAGGATGATCTCATTGTTGAGGTGCTTCGGCGGCGCGAACAGCGCTATCTGGAACAGCTGCGGCAGTATGGCGACAACAAAGCGCAGCCCGTATTCCTTAATCTGGCGGAAGGACATGCACGCTGGTTGATGGAGCATGAGTCGAGAGGATGTTTGTTTCTGCGTGCCAAGGAGGAATTTGGCGGAGATCCAGACAACGTCATAGTACAAACTGTCAACGCGCATAAGAAACATGTGATGACCTTGATCAAAAATCTTGATCCTGCCGCAAGCGACCGTGCAGTGTTGCAATTTAACCTGCTGCTGGAGGGTTCTACCGCACTCGCTGAGACAGAAAATGTAAATAGCGTATGTCGGGAACTCATTTACATGACGCAAAATAGTTTCAAGTAGTCCCACACCGGGTGAGTTAGTAGTTCAACTCACTTTTTTTATTTCAAAGAAAATATAATGATCGTTCTATCTAAAAGGCGGTGGATTTGATGAAAAAAATTATTTTCCCAGGGATTGCACTTATCGCTGTATGTTATGCATTTGGGAGATTCAGTTATGGTCTGTTTATGCCGGAAATTTCGGAAGCACTGCAACTGGACGATGCTCAGTCCGGTGCAATCAATTCTGCAACCTACATTGCATACTGCCTTTCTTTGCTTAGTGCTCCACTGTTTATTAATCGAATTGGGCACTATCATGTCATTCAAATGGCAGGCATTAGTGCTGAGCTCGGTTTACTGGGCATTGCCTTGTCTCCAAACGCCTTTGTTCTTACGTTAAGCGTATTTCTCGCCGGATTAAGTACGGGCTTGGCCTCTCCCGCCTTGGGTAACACCATCTATGCTGAGCTTGCACCTGAGCAGCAAGCCAGAGGGAACAGCTGGATTAACACAGGTACCAGCTTTGGCATTATCGTATCTGGTCCGATCTACTGGCTGTTCACCGAATATTGGCGTTTGACCTACATCTTCTTCGCTGTTCTCGGTGTTGTGGTGGTGGTGTGGAATAGACGCGTTCTTTCCACACGCAAAACAGAGCCTTGTACCAAGTCTATCTGGGCATGCATGAAGCCGACCAGACCCGGTATAGCTCTGCTCATGGCTTCCCTTCTGACAGGCATCAGTTCTGCGATCTATTGGACCTTTGCCCGGAACTTCCTCACGGACGAAAAAGGGGCCTCCGATTCGGAAGCCGTACTGTTCTGGATTGTGATGGGTGTTATGGGGATTCTCGGCGGATGTGCTGGCCGGATTATAGAACGTATTGAAATTGGGTGGTCCTATCGAATCGGCATTCTGCTCTTGTCTGTTTCACTTAGCGTTATCCTTCTTCCATCGATGGCCGCCAGCCTGATCTCAGCCATTATGTTTGGCAGCACCTATATTTTTCTGACCAGTGTATTCATCGTTTGGGCGACCAGGCTATTTCATCCAAATACGTCGATCGGTATCAGCCTTGCTTTTCTCGCGCTCGGTGCGGGGCAATTCCTAGGTTCATCCATAGCGGGCTACACCATTGAAGTGTTCTCCAACACCACAGCGTTTCTGGCCTTTGCTGTACTGGGTCTGTTCGGGTTACTCATTCGGGTGAAATAGCCAGAGCCTTATTCTACAAACAAGCAAACCACAGATTATACATCCGCTGCGCATCTAAATCCGATATGCCCAGTTGATGTATCTGGCGTGTTGGGGATTCTCGCCGCCGCTCTATAACGATTGCAGTAGGAGCGGTGGCATAGATAGGAACCGCCTTTTAACACCTTGCGATCTTCATGAGGAGATAGTTCCGTGTCAGCAGCTGTAGCCTTCTCGTGATCTGTAACGTAGTTGTCTGCGCACCACTCCCACACATTGCCTGACATGTTGTAAAGTCCGTATGCATTGGGAGGAAACGATTGGGATGGAGCGGTGCCCGCATAACCATCGGCTGCGTTATTCTTCGTTGGAAATACACCCTGCCAGATGTTGCAATAGTGTTGTCCATCCGGCCTTAACATATCGCCCCAGGGATATTTTTTCTGAATCAGGCCGCCCCGGGCTGCATATTCCCATTCGGCTTCTGTCGGCAGACGTTTACCCGCCCAGCGGCAATAGGCATTGGCATCATTCCAGGAGATATGAATAACCGGATGATCAGCCCTGTTTTGGACATGAGTATCTGGACCTTCGGGATGAGCCCAATCTGCACCTTCAACAACCCACCACCAAGGCGTCTGTTGTACCACGGTTCGAACTTGAGCCGCCGTTTGCGGAGAAACGAACAGATGAAAAACAAAGGACCAGCCAAACCGCTCAGCCTCAGTCCGATACCCTGTCTCACGTACAAACTGTGCAAACTCCGCATTGGTTACCGTGCAGGCATCCAGATAAAAGGAGTCCACCTGAACTTCCCTGACAGGGCCTTCCCCGTCAGCGGCAAAAGCTTCGGGGTCATTCGTGCCCATCAGGAAACGTCCACCTTCAATACAAATGCTTTCTTTCTTCTCTGCTCCGTCGGTTAAATCTATTGCGAAATCAACTGTATGACTGGTATGACTGGATGGCTTGTCCTCAACAGCCTCCACCGACGCAACTGTTTCCTCCGGCAGACTCTTTTCCTCCAGCTTGCCACCTCGGCTTGCAGCGCAGCAGCAGGAAGAAGGTTTCTTTGGCAGCTGATCATGCATCTGAAGCATCCCCTTCCATAGGTAGGTTTAAGACTCGTTCTCCCTATTGTACACGGCAGGGTGAATATACGGATACGGTCGTGTTGTCATTCCTTCACCCAGATAATAATTGGTTAGCAAAGACTGCGTATATCCTTTGACAGCCCGTCCGTTACGGTAGGCCGGATTATGCGGCAGCATGTAGATGCGAACATCCGACGGTATCATCTTCAGGTTATCGGCATAGATTTTACGCATCGTGCCTATCTTGTCAACAATAATCCCTGCCTGATTGCGCTTGATCAATTCCCTTGCCTGCGTCAGCTTGAGCGAAAGCAGGTCTTCCGACATCATGCCGCTGCTCTAGGCTTTGGTCAGATATTGAAGGGATTCTTCCCTGTCCTTCTTCTTTACTTCCGCACGCACTGAGTACAACGGACATGACCAACACAACCGATATGATCCAGGCCAAACTAAGGGTGTTTCGTTTCCCCACTTTTTGCATGAGCTTTCCCATCCTCCTTAGTATCTTAAACCTATCGTATTAATCGGATTAATACCTAAAAAAAGGGGCTTCTACAGACCTTTGAAGAATGATCTTCGGGACTGGTCAAAGCTTTCACTCACTATAACTAACACCCGTATTTCCTGCAATTGCACTTTTTTGCACCTGTTAAAATCGGCATAAATGGGTCCTAAACCCTTTCGTCTCAACGATATGGTCTGATAATTCTCTCGTTCCACACCTGTACTTCGATATAACGTTCCGGACCGAGATTGCCCTGTCGATTCCATTCCTGAGGCCATCCATAGGAATGAATAACGTCTAATATTTCATCTTTCGTGTAGACCTGCTTACGGTAAGGTTTATCATCCATATAACGCATCGTTGGAAACAAATCGCCGTAGGTGAAACTTACGGAGTCAGCAGGCAAATCATCCCATGAGATCGTGACCCAATCCGGTTCGGTATACCATGATTCCAACCACGCACATGCACCCAGGGTCAGGTAATGAGGATAACGTTTGGTCGGTTTTCCACCTTTGGCGATAAACTGCTCGTGCGCTTTCCGCTCAACTTCTCTTCGAATCATCATGTAATCTGCTGATCGCTGACTGGCAAAATTCCGACCTTCCTGCCGGATGCGCTGCGCAACGAATTCTGCATCCTGTTCGGACAGACTGGAGAGATTGCGGAATGGTCCAACACTTTTATCAAAATAATGATACGCGTTCAGGTCTGTCATACGGATCCCGCCTCTTTTCAGCGATGTAATAAACACTCTTTTATAAATACAGAGCTTATTCCTCCTGTAATCTGACCTTCTGAATGATGGATTGAATATACGGAGCCTTCGCAGCAGTGTATCCAACACGGTCATGCCTGAATTGCTGTTCCAGCTTCTTTTTCAATGCATAATACGCTTGCATAACTTCGGGGTCTCTCCTGAGAGCATTGCGAAACAGCAAATTATCATTCCATTCCTCACTCTTATACCTGTATACATGAAGATGATGAGTACCTGCTCTCCATTGTCCTTTACGAAAAAACAGGCGCTCCTTAAACTCCGGCTTGGGCACATATTCATATCCTAGTTCTGCCAATGCTTCAATATGTACTGGTTGTACATCGTCCAAAGCACGTACCCCCACCATCATATCGATTAATGGTTTCGCGCCAAGGCCCGGCACTGATGTACTTCCGATGTGTTCGAAATCCACACAGATATTTGTCAGGACCTTCATTATTTTTACGCGTTCTGCGTTATAGTCCTCTACCCAACTTGGGTCATATTCAGATACAACCACAACTTCTTTCATCTCCATATACGCCTTTCTGTCTCTTACATTTATTAGTCATAGTGTACATCATGTCAACATTGATGGAAATAACTGTAGCAAAACAAATCGAAACCGGTTAGCTCATTCACTTCGGACTCCACTCATCTACAAGAAAAATTCTTATAAAAAAGCGTCAGCATTTGCATAATTTCTTATGCTTTGCTAACGCTTCTTTAAATTCAGCAGAATTT
>JAADXL010000385.1:0-30023 GCA_023337755.1 Pythium aristosporum | reverse complement strand
CGGGACAGACCGTGGCACTCGTCGGCGCCAGTGGTAGTGGCAAGAGCACAGCGATCTCACTACTCGAGAGGTTCTACGACCCAGCGTCGGGGTCCGTGACCCTGGATGGCACCGACCTCCGCAAGCTTCAACTGCCATGGCTGCGCGAGCGCATCTCGTTGGTGAGCCAAGAGCCGGTGCTGTTTGCCGGTACGATCGGTGAGAACATTGCGATGGGGAAGCCTGGTGCGAGTCGTGAAGATGTGGAAGAGGCGGCGAAGAAGGCGAATGCGTACGACTTTATCAGCAACTTTCCGAACGGCTTCGACACGGACGTGGGCGACCGCGGTGCGCAGGTGTCGGGTGGCCAGAAGCAGCGCATTGCGATCGCGCGGGCGATCCTGCGCGATCCTGAGGTGCTGTTGCTGGACGAGGCGACGAGTGCATTAGACAATGAGAGCGAGCGTGTGGTGCAGGCGTCTCTGGACCGGTTGTTGGCGCTGAAGAAGCGTACGACGATCATTGTGGCGCACCGTTTGTCGACGATCCGTAACGCCGACCTGATTGCCGTGACGAAGGATGGCGAGATCGTGGAGCAGGGCACGCACGAGCAGCTGATGTCGCTTCCGCAGGGCGTGTACAAGTCACTCGTGGCACGCCAGGTCGAGATGGAGTAGGCATGCTGCGATGCAAGAGCTGTACGAGACCACAGCGAACCTGATGATCTTTGAAAACTAACTGTTATTGAATGGAAAATCCATGCACGGCGACTGCCGATGACATCATGCGGTGTGACGTTACAGTTCGCGCTTTCCACTGGGGGAGCCACTTCCTCCACTTTGCGATATGTGATGGTGTTGAATTGTGGAGCCAACGTGGAATGTGCCCGATGTCAACCGCAACGCGTGCAGTTCCCCTGAAGCCCCCGTACACTTGATAGCTCATCGTTCCCTCCTTTCGATCTCCCTCAGTCTCCTCCAATAGCGAGCGGTGAACCGCACGACGTGGTCCCGCGATGCGAATCGAAGAAGGAAGAGCTATGGAGAGCCCATAGTTGAAGGAAGCCATCGTGAGCTTTTCAGATGCTGCTTCAAGATGCCACTGATTGGCTAAAATTGAAATCGTATCTAGTAGATACCCAATCAATGGACGCCATCTCGACTCATCCTTCCAATCGTGGTCGATGCAGCGATTTAACACTCTATGATTGGATAATTTGGAGACTATTTTACGCCAATCAAAATGACGGAGTTCTCGATCTCACTTCGAAAGTGAAGCCTCAACTGCGGAAATCAAAGTCAGCGGATCACACCACAATTTGGTCTCTCCTCCTCAAGCTCCTCCGCTCTCTCTCTCCTCTCCCCCCTCTCTACCACGATGGCCACGCAGACCAGCAACAAGCGCGGCTTCACGCTGCTCGACACGCTGCCCGACTTCGACTTCACGGCCAGCGACGGCTCGGAGAACTCGCTCCACGGCTACTTCAAGGGCTCGTGGGGACTGCTCTTCTCGCACCCGGACGACTTCACGCCCATCTGCACCACGGAGCTCGGCGAGGCGGCGCGGCTCCAGAACGTGGGCGAGTTCGAGAAGCGCGGCGTTAAGCTGCTCGGACTGAGCTGCAACAGCGTCGAGAGCCACCAGAAGTGGATCCAGGACATTGAGGCCTACTCGGGCGAAAAGGTCCAGTACCCCATCATCGCCGACGTCAAGCGCACGATCGCCGCCGAGCTGGGTATGCTCGCGCAGGACGACCTCGACAAGGCCGGTCTGCCGCTCACTGTGCGCACGGTCTTCGTGCTCGACCCGGAGGTGCGCATCCGCCTCACGCTCACGTACCCGGCCAGCACGGGCCGCAACTTCAACGAGCTGCTTCGCGTCATCGACTCGCTGCAACTCACCGAGAACCAAAAGCTCGCGACGCCCGTCAACTGGCAGAAGGGCGACCCCGTGGTGGTCGCCCCCACGCTCTCGGCCGAGGACGCCCAGGCCAAGTACTCGGACCTCGAGATCAAGGAGCTGCCCTCGGGCAAGGCTTACTTGCGTTTCACGTCGCAGGCCAAGCACGCCTAAGCAGGTTCGAGAGCTGTAAAAGCACTGCCTCCCCGTCGTTGACTATCTGTTGGCAATATCACTTTCTCGTCGTATCCACTTCAACTGTATTACTACTACGTCATACAGTAGTAGTAGATTCGTTCACGACGACCCGTGGAGCAGCAGCTCAAAGCCGCGCAGCAAGAAGTCGCACATGGCCTCGCTGGGCAGCTCCAGGTCGAGCGTGCGGCCGTCTACGACCAGTGATAGGTACCGTTCGTACCTGGCGACATCGCCCGACCGCTTGAGCACCTCGGTCTTCATGCCCCGCAGGACCTGCACGACGTCGGCGAGCAGCAGCGACTGGTCGAGCTTGGCCTTCTTGGCCTTGGCCTCTTTGCCGGGCTTCATCCAGAAAATACGTTTGAATTCCATGTCGGCAAAGATCGTGCGGGTATGCGGACTGCCCCTGCGACCGTGCTTCAGCACGTCAAAGCCGTCGAGCAAGAGGTCCTTAAACTTGGCCATGTCGATGCCACTGGCTCCCGACGGTTGTCTAGCGGCCATCGCATGGCTCGCGGGTGACGACGGAGGGGATGCTGCTGCCACCGAGCAACCGACGTCTTCGTTGTTGGACGCCTGGAACGAAAAGGTCTCCGCCTCGGGAGCTGCCTTGCCACGAGCAGATGATGGCGAGTGGGAGGGCGACGACGACGGCGACGACGCCAAAGAGGCCGACGGCGAGCTGTGCATGCCCATCTGCCGCCCCATGTCGACGTGCATCGCCTTGAAGTTGACTTCGATGCGCGGCAGTTCGTCTGCATGGTGAAGCGACGCAGAGGAGGCGGCGGTGGGTGCAGTGACCGGGGCTGCTGTGGGCGTAGCCGCTGGCGGGCGGACCTCAGGTACATACGTGGACTCGCCGCTATAGTAGGACTCGCCGTCTTGCGTGGCCTGCTCCTCGTCTTCCTCGTCAATTTTCTGGGGCACGGGGCGCTGTGACGCCATCGACGCGCGCTTGCTCTGGGGTGCAGCAGACGACGGTGCACAGTGGAGACGGATCGCTGGAGGTGGCACCGCTGCGCCACTGCTGGAGCAAGGGGAGATAGAGACGGCTTGGTTCCCATGCACACTTTCGCTCCCACGACCGCCTGCGTGCGGTCGGATTGCGTGGAGCAGACTCACGACCGTCTCCAGTACGTCCTGAATCGGCTTGCGGGACACGTCGACACGGTGCGCCACACTGTCGTACAGCGCGTTGGTCGCGTCGCCGTGCTGACGGTACGCCTCAAAGCGTGGCGGCAACCTGTCGGGCGCGTCGTCGCTACGCTTGGTGAGTCGCGCTAGCACGGTCGCGTCCCGCGGCATGATGTTGGGCATATGGTAGATCTTGCTGGTCACCGGGTCGAACCGCCGACCCGTGATGCGCTTCACGCACTCGGGCTCACCGAGCTCCAACACGATGACGACGCTTGGAAAGATCTGCTTGCGCCGCAGTGCGGAGCTCTGCTCAGGCGTGCGTGGGAAGCCGTCGAGCACCCAGCCTTTGCGGTGTACGCACTCGCAGATCTTCTCAGCGACCATGTCGACGACGACGTGGTCGGGCACTAAGCTCTTGCGGCTGATGCAGTCCTTGGCGACGACGCCCAGTGACGTTCGCTGGAGAATGTTCTCACGGAGGAGGTCGCCGGTGGCCACGAGTTCCAAACCGAATTCTTCGCAAAGCAGCTTGCAGAGCGAGGTCTTGCCGGCGCCCGGGGGGCCGTTCACGAAAAGCTGGAGCATTGGGTCGCTGGTGGTGGGGAAGGAGATCACGACTGGGCACCCGCTGGGAGGTGAAGCGTTGTGCTGGTGTCGTGGGAGCAGCGGGGTAAACTTAGCTTTTACTGCCAGAGAGACCTCGCCGCAAATACGTTGGTCGCGTCGCAAGCGACATGATGAATAAAACAAACGCGACGCATCAACAATATGATCTCACCTCCACAATACCAAGAAGAAGGAGGAGGACGGTCCCTCGGGTCCGAGACGTGCAGGTAGGCAACCGGCTCATTGCTGCTCGGTCGAGAAGCCACAACGACGCCACTCGAATGATCCCTACGGTGCTGTTGATGTTGCCATCTGATCTCAGCCTCTCCATCAGTGTTGACCAGAACCAGCCGACTGCCCCTTCCGCCTCCATCGGACACCTGATGATCGTTCGATTTCTCTTCACAAACCTTCCGTCCATTGCGCTGCGCATCCCATGCGAGTCGCCGTCCAGCCCGCGCGCAACACGATGGCGCAACGCACGCTGGCGCCGTCGCCATTCGCGTTCTATGCCGAGAACGACGTGCTTCGCCTCTGGCTCCGCTTTCTCAACATTCTGATGGCATCGTACGGCGTCGCGATGGTCGCGCTTTTCAAGTCGGACACTGCGTGCAGCGGTGCAGCGGCATCGTTCCACTGCGACCCACGAGTCGGCAACACGCGGTTCGCGGCCTTGCTGCGAACCACCCACACAGCCGTCGCAGTCTACTTTGGCTTCTCCGCGTGGCAACTTCAGGTTCCCCGGCGGTGCTTCGTCGTGGTCAACGCTGCAGCGCTCTCGATGTGGGGCATGGCGATGCTCGCGTTGGGTATCAGCCAGTGCGTGGGTGCGGCGCAGAGCGGAGACCCAACGGCGGCGCTGTTAGTGGGTATAGAGCTCATGATTTTGGGCCTGGCCGTGGCCATTGGCGGCGGCTACGGCGGATGGGTGTACCACAAGCGACGCCTGGCCGAGATTCTCGTGGTTGTGGATGTGTTTTGGGCAACGCAGCAGTGAAGCGTATCAATGGAAGGTGCTTTTCTGTACGGATTACACGGTAAACGTGAGAATGGGGGAGCTAGCGGAGCTGCTGCGCCGACGTGGCCCTTGGCTAGTAGTTCTTTCACTGCCCGCTTCTACCACTCATGCAGTTCCTGCTCCCCGACGGGCAATGCTGCCGAGCGAGGCTCCAATGGCAATGCTTGTATAGAGCACTGAGCCATGAGTCATTTCGTCCCCTAGTACGCTCCACGCAAACACCACGTTGCCACCGTCACTGGAGAGGCCTGGTCCCCCGAAGATCGGGCCGCGCATCTTCTGGAACATTCTAAATTGATTGGGTTCAGGTAATCATTATGTAGAGGGAAACTAATTTTGGCCAATGGATGACGTTGAACGAGGCCGAGCTGTTCGCGTAATCACCAGATCGGGTGATGACGTTGACTGAGTATTTCCAGTAGCCAATCAGCGACCGGAGCGTTCTGTCGTGGACCATTTCTACCAATCGAACAATCAACCTGCTTGGTACACACAACCTACCATCACTCTGCTTCCGCCACAGAACCTCTCATAAATGATACCTACTCGTTGTCTCACAATCGATTTACTATATATGCTGTGTCAATCTACCTCTTTCATACGATATCCGGTCATTTCCGCTGCTGAGACCAAAGCGCAACGGGTGGTGCGGGTCCCTCCTCACGCCAGCATCCGCTCTCGCTCTCGGCCTCTCACCCAACACCGGAGCGTGTGACGTCCGTCGCGAGCACGAGACAGCGGAACGGTGCGCGGTCCGATTACGGCATTTTCCTTTCGGTTTCAACGGCGAGCGCACCGCAACGTCGCTCTTGCATCTCTTCCTCTCTCTGCATTACCTCCTCCCCGACGCCGAGCAGCTCTTGCTCGCCGTAACGCACTCCTCCCTCAGCACCATCGATTTCTGTTTCGGCGCCAGCGTGTCTATCACACCGGATCCCCCTTTCCCATTTCGTGAGCTCCATTCAGCGATCTCCAGCACAGACTCCGTCAACACCCCAGGATCACCAGCACCATGACCCGTGAGAACACGACCGCGATGGACAGCCACCAGGCCCGTGCGCAAGCGCTGCCGCCGCACGCGCCCGGACTCACGTGCCTCGGCGACGACGTGCGCACGGAATTCGTGGCCGAGACCAACCTGCCGACGTCCGGTGGCGTGTTCCGTGTGCGCGCGTACCGCTCGACGGGCTCGCTCCGCGAGGCAGAGCCGATCGCGATGGTCTGCGGTGACGTGCGCGGCAAGACGGGCGTCCCCGTGCGTGTCCACGACCAGTGCTTCACGTCTGAAGTCTTTGGCTCGCTCAAGTGCGACTGCCGCGAGCAGCTCGACTTTGCCAAGGAGTACATTCGCGAGCACGGCGGTGTCGTGATCTACATGCCGCAGGAAGGCCGCGGCATTGGCCTTGCCAACAAGATCCACGCGTACGCCATGCAGGAAAGAGGACTGGACACGGTCGACGCGAACCGCGTGCTGGGCTTCCAGGACGACTACCGCTCGTATGAACCCGTGCCCGCGATCCTCAAGGACCTGGGTATTCAGTCGATCCGCTTGCTCACGAACAACCCACGCAAGATTCGTCTCCTGAACAGGCTCTCGGTGGACGTGGAAGGACGGCTGCCCGTCATCATCAAGGGCGGCGAGCACAGCCAAGGGTACCTCACGGCCAAGGCCAACCGCATGGCCCACATGCTGCCCGGTTCGTCGAAGGACGGCGAGGAAGACCAGGACGACGGCAACGACACAGACACGACCACTGGCTACGACCACGAGCCACCGACGCAGATCGTGACCGCCACCGACAAGCGCGGGATGATGGTGACCTCGCCGACCAACTCGTCGACGTCGTCGTTTTCGGACGACAACGACATTTACATTCGCTTCCAGTTCGTCGCGTGAGCGAAGCAAGGGACGAAGGGGAGACGGAGCAATTTTTTGTGTGCATATCGCTCGCGATAGACACGACACTGTGGGCGCTGCTCTGTGAACAAATGTAGATTTATTTAGAGACCCTCGTTCCAACTCCATGGAGACAGCCCATGCCGAACAGCGTGGACGCCCACCACAGAGCAAGTATCTCATCATGGATCCCTTCATGTGTCAGCTTCCGACAAAATAACTGATTTAAGTGAAATCATTTTATCCAATAGACTCATTTGTGCATGAATTTCAACTAATCAATGTTATGAATTTCAGTTCGGTCCAATAAAAAGACGCCAGCGTCGTCCTCTCGACCTGACTCGCTCACCCACATCTCTCAAGTCTCTCAAACCGGCACGTGGCACGGGACAAACCGACGCGAAAGGCACCAGTTCTCCCCCGCCTCCGCCGCGATGCTGGACGACAACCGCAAAATCGGCACGCTGCTGCTGGGCGTGGGCTTTCTCTTCCTCTTCCTGGGCGTGATCCTCTTCTTTGACGCGGCGCTGCTCGCGCTCGGCGATGTGCTGTTCCTCTGCGGCCTCGCGCTCACCATCGGACTCTCGCGCACCATTCGGTTCTTCTCACGCAAGGAGCGATGGCGCGGCATCGTTTGCTTCCTCGGCGGCATCGTGTTGGTCATGCTGCGGTTCCCCATCATCGGCATGTTTCTTCAGGTCTTTGGGTTCCTCAACCTCTTTGGCTCGTTCTTCCCCGTGGCCGTCGCGTTCCTGCGCCAAGTGCCCGTCATTGGCAACGTGCTGAGCATACCCGTGGTCAGCGACGTCGTCGACCGGTTAGCTGGCTCGACTAAGCGCGGCTACCAAGTTTAAGACTGCGACCGACACGCCAAAGGACCTCACGAGACTCGTGGGTGAACGAGCACGCCGTAGAACAGTCGCCCATGAGCTCCACATCTTCCATGCGCCAGAGTATCGAATGAATAGCACAGCATACTACAGCAGATAGATACATCGACCTTCATATAAGAGCCGTCTCCCCGCATGCAACTCCATTTTCGTGAGACGCTCCAACATATTGACCATCATTCGCGGCCTTATAGCTCTTGCGGATCCCATCGCAATTTCAGCCAATCACAGCTCTTCTGAACTTATATTAAACCAATCCACGCACCGTTGACGAACTGATGGCGTTGTGAAACGAGCCTGGTTTCTCTCCGCATCCATTTCGGACCTCGTGCGGCACCACCACACATCCTCTCATCATCCCACAGCTCATTTCCTCCACAAGATGAGCTTCTTCAGCCGCCTGCGCAGCCGCGTCGAGGCCATCGACTCGCTTCTCTGCATCGGCCTCGACCCGCACGTTGCCGAGCTTCCGGAACCGACGGCCGCCGCCGCCGAGGCGTTTTGCGTGCGGCTCATCGATGCGACGCAGCACGTCGCGGCCGCGTACAAGCCCAATTCGGCGTTCTTTGAGGCCTTTGGTGCCGACGGCATCGCCGCGCTCAAGCGCGTGGTCAAGGCAATCCCCCATAACATCCCTGTGCTGCTCGACGCCAAGCGCGGCGACATTAGCACGACCGCTGCGGCCTACGCCGTCGCGGCCTTTGAGCAGCTCGACGCCCACGCGATCACGCTGGCACCGTACATGGGACAGGACTCGATCGATCCGTTCGTGCGCGGCCACCCGGAGCGCGGCTGCTTTGTGCTCTGCAAGACGTCGAACCCGACCGCCAACGATTTCCAGACGCTCTCGGTTGCTGTCGACGGCGGAGCCTCGCGCTTGCTGTACGAACAGGTCGCGCTCAAGGCCCACGAGTGGAACTTGGAGGACAATGTCGGCCTCGTTGTGGGAGCCACTGACGTTACTGCACTACGCCGCGTGCGGGCTGTGACGCCGTCGCTGTGGATTCTCGCGCCGGGTATTGGTGCACAGGGCGGCAACTTGGAAGAGGCTGTGACCGCCGGTCTCTCTTCCGACGGCATGGGCATGCTCATCCCGATTTCCCGCGGTATTTCCAAGGCGGCCGACCCCAAGCAGGCCGCCGAGGGATTCCGCGACGCCATCAATGCTGTGCGTGTCGCGAAGATTGCGTCTGCAGGGACCACCGCGTCGTCTGCGCTGGGTGGCAACGAACGCGCGTTCATTGAGTTTGCGCTGTCGCTGGGCGTGCTCAAGTTTGGCGACTTCACGCTCAAGTCGGGCCGCCAGAGCCCCTACTTTTTCAACGCCGGTCTCTTCCGCACGGGCCGCGCGCTCGGGCAGCTGGGCAAGTTCTACGCGCAGGCGATCCACGACAGCGGCGTCGAGTTCGATGTGCTCTTTGGACCGGCGTACAAGGGCATCACACTCGCGGCCGCCGTGGCTATCGCGTACGGCGAGCTGTACAACGTCGATTTGCCGTTTGCGTACAACCGCAAGGAGGCCAAAGACCACGGCGAAGGCGGGGTGCTCGTCGGAGCCGACATGACGGGCAAACGGTAAGACGTGGTGTCTCTTACAACCTGTGCCCCTTGGATACTCATCTTCGTTTTTGTCCGTACTTTCTAGGGTGCTGATCATTGACGACGTGATCACGGCCGGCACGGCTATTAACGAAGCCATGGAGATTCTCAAGCACGCGAACGCGACGGTCTCGGGGGTCGTCATCTCGCTCGACCGCCAAGAAAAAGTGTCGGTCTCGGATACGCGCTCGGCCATTGACCGCGTGCAGGAGACCTTTGGCATTCCGGTCGTGAGCATTGCCAGTCTGGATGACCTCGTCGCGTTCCTCGAGACTGCGCCGGCGGGCGATGCGAATGCGCCGTTCCTACCGGTCATTAAGGGATACCGCAGCGAGTTTGGCGTGACCAAGCAGTAAGAAGAAGCGGATTCACAGTTGCGAACCTATAGTTAACCCCTCAAAGGATAACGCCTACCGTATATCATTAGACTTTGCGGTTATTTAGTGAATGTAGTTCAAGATGTACTCATTTTGCTTTTCTGTGTACCCATTTCACGGTACAATGCACTTCAACATCGCTGCGCGGAACTCCCGTACAACGCGAGTGTCGGCTCGCCGCCTTCGTAAGGAATGGTAAGTCAAGCAGCATCACTATGAAGCTACCAGCGCTTGTGGCGGAAAGTCGCCAAACAAAGAGCCTCCAAAGTGGCATGAACGAAACGAGGTCGGCACGCCAAAGAGGAGAGATGAGTATCGAGTAAGCAAACACTTATTGAAATGAAAACAAGCACAATGCTGGCGGCGAACCAAGCAGACATACCACGACCACACACCACACCACTAATTGCGAGATACGCACGCATTGCGGTGGCCATAGAGCTTCCAATCCTCCTTCTGGCACTCTCGACTGCAGTACTTGGCACGGTGGCACTGTGAACAACTCTGCAGGCAAGACGCTGAGGCTTCCAACGCCGGCACGAGCGAGCAGTTCCAGCAAATCACTTTCGCGTCGCCCAGCTCGAGGTCACGGGTAGGATCTCGCACGAGAAGCACGGCACTGTGCTCAGCAGAGTGGCGCAGGCGTGGCTCGAGCAGACGCACAATTTGACCAGGCACGAGCTGTTCCACCAGCAGCAGTGGCCAGTACAACCCGAATCGGTTCACGGCGAGAGTCTTCGACAATCATCTCATACGATGATGCCCGCATTTCCCAGAGTGGTGCCACCACGATACACTCCAGTACGCACCCATAGTACTTTTGGTCGTCCACACCACTCACGATTTCATCGACCGACGTCGCAAGCAGCTTCTTACGGGGACGCCAAGACGAAGAGCCAGTCGCAACTGAGACAGTCTCCCTCTGGTGTGGGGAGGAGTTTGCACGATCAGAGCTGCTCGTTGTTTCTTCCACGCGACTGTCAAACTCGACATAGCCGATCGGAGCTGCTCGTGGTGAGCCGGTCCGTTCAGCAACTCCCCACCACGAACTACGCTGCCGACAGGGTGCGGAGAATCCGCTGGAAGATTTAGTGCAATCCCCATCGTCCCTGAGACCGTGCGCAGCGCCGTTTCCAGCATTCGCCTGTTCGCCGATTTGTTTTTCGGCTGGAAAATCGGCGCAAGCCGCTGCTGCAGCTCGATTCCCAAGCGCAACTGCTCGGCTGCGAGTGGAGCACTTGTCGGAGCGCGCGACTTGTCGAACGCTTCCTCTGGGAGCAGCTCAATGAGCCCCAGCATGAAATGGGCCTCACCTGCAAACCGATGGCCATCGACACCGGCACATTCGAGAAATGTTTCGAGCATCCGCTTGGCCGCATCCATTTCCTCGACACGGTACAATGCGAGCCCACTGAGAAACCAAAACCCGAGATCGTTCGCATCCATTTCGCCCGGGTCGTACGACGGGTTTCTCGTCAGGAGCATTAGGGCCTTACGAAACAGCTTTAGTCCCATGACTCTCCGCGCCTTCCTGTCGGCTGCTGGTGGGCGCCGAGAAGGCTCTTCATCTTCATCTTCGCCGTCGGTAAACGTGTGCGCGACGGCAGCGTGGAAAGCAATCCGAAAATCCGAGGGAAACTGCTCGTGGAGAGACAGCCAGAAGGCCATTGCGTCCGTCGCCTCTGGTGGCTGCAGGACCAGCGCGATTGCTGGATCCATGGGCTGACCAGCGGCAACGAGCCGCTCGAGCGCGCTCGTGCACTGACGCATCTCGTCGGGCGTGCACACGAGCGCGGCATCGTCAAACCGGTAGGCCTGGGCCGCAAGCGAGACACCGATCGCGAGCTCGCCTCTGTCGAGCGATTCACAGGCGTGAAGCATCAATTTCTTGGCTTGCAGCAAGCGCCGCCCACAGGGTGTCTTGACCTTGCGGAGCTCGTGGATCGTCGGCACCGGGCGATGGTCGAGCCGTAGTTGGACATAGCCCGGGCACGGTGCCCGCAGCGCACAGTCCTGTACCAATAGCTGCACTGCCGGTTCGACCCGCAGAAACTCCTCGGCGGCGGCGCGGTATGTTTTTGCGGTGGCAAACGCTTCAATCACGCCGTAGCGACCAGCAGACTCGGCCCAACGAGCCGCCGTCTCCAACTCACAGAGCTTCTTGTGGAGCGTCGCTAGGTTCATCATGGCCACGGGACGAGCCAACTCGGCCCCACGTCGGAAATAGTCTTTGGCGAGCGCCAGACTCTTGGGCAGAGAACACGAGCCGTGCATGTAGAGCACACCAAGGTCGTTACAGGCATGGGGTCCACCCACGGAGGCCCCGCGAGTGAGATACTCGACCGCAAGAGCGTCGTTCTTGCCGAAAACAGTCCCGTTCATGTAGTGGTGGGCTAACGCCCCTAGGGCATCACCAATCCCGCCGTTCCAGCGCCAGTCGCCGGACGTGTCGACCGGCATCTTGGAGGTGCGCTCATAGAGCTTGATCGCTTCTGCTGCCTCACCGAGATCGTGCTCGAGTCTTCGCGCGTACTCAAGAAGATCGTCCGGACGTTTCCCGACCGTGTGATCGCTGATCCGCTTGCTGTAACTATCGGTCGCTGAGGTCTTGTACTCGGTCATGCGGGACTCGACCTCTTTGACGATCGCGCGCTCTCCAGCTTTCTCTGCGAGTCGGAAGGCTGTTCCGAGAATCTCCACGGCGTTGCTGTAATGCTCGCGTTGGGCAGCGACTTCTGCCAGTCGCAACTGCGGCTTGCTCCACTGCGGGGCGAGCTGCGCTGCACTCATGGCGTCTCGTTCGGCGGCGTCTGACTCGCGCAGCTTCAAACAGGCGGCCGCGCGGTTGCAGTAGACTTGCGCCAACAACGTCGCGTCAACGGCGTCAGTGTGGCCACACGCCGCGTCGATCGCTGTCGTGTAGAGTCGCTTGGCGGCGTCAAAGTCTTGCGCTTTGAAGCGTGCGTTCCCCTGGGTCTTGGCTTCCGTGATCGCCGCCTCGATCGCCGTCTTCTCTGTCGCTTGCCCTGGTGCCATCTTCCGGAAAACACCGAGTGTGCTCTATGGGGACCAGCATCATCAGAACGCGCGTTCTCTCGTCGTAAGTGAGTAGATCCTTCCTGTCCCATCGCCCCAATCCAAATTTCAGACGCTTCCATTGGTCAAAATTTAATGTTCATACATTTTGATTGGTTCAAAATGAAACCGCTACCACTTCAACGTGCCCATCACCAGGAAGCGACCTTCCCTTTTCTCACCGCCCCTTTCCACAAGTATGGGTTGGCCACTACGCCTCTTGAACATGAGTTCTCGATCCCTTGTTGATGCCGCCTTGCACGAGCGTCCGTTCATCAATTGGGCTGGTATTATTCAAATGAATAGGGTCAAATCTGCGCGTTTGTAGTTCGGTGCGCTGCTCTCCGGAAGTTGAAGGATCTTTCCACCGCATTTCGTCTCGGCGTGCAAGGCACCAGTATCAGTGGGCCAGCACACTGACCTTACTCAGCTGCCGCGCCTTCCCGAGAGCACCTGCGGCGACTCTCTTCCCTCACGCGTGTGAATAGTTCACAGCAGAACAACAGGCACTTATCGAGCGCCACTTCGGTACCCAGTGCGTCACTCTTACATTCGTCGAGGGTGTCACCCTGCGGCAGCGGATCAAAACGGCGTTTCAGGTAGCTAAAAACAGGATATGCGTGGGATACTGCTCGATTGTGTTGGGTTGGTGCTGTTCACGACAAGAACCGCAATGAAATGGGGCGATTGTCTTCTTGGGTCATTCTTCTGAAGCGCCGGCGCGGGTACCCGTCACATGAACCCGTTGGTTTCTTGGCCGCAACACGAACGAGTTCTGTTGTGCCCGAGTCTCAGCTCCAGAGCCATGCGAGCCGTGTGCCATGACGACCCGGTAGTCATTCCGTCCACGTTGAAGTAGTACTGTTCTATACGTTGCCCAACATATATCTTCCAATTTGTATGCAAGATTCGTCTTCTCCACGTTGAACCGCCAGTCCGCAATCCGACCAGTGGGGTGAAGAACGACGACATGGTCCTAATGCCGCGCTTAGCCGCGATCACCGCCGCGGTTCTCGCCAGCACCGCCCACGGAGAGAAGCCGCCTATCGCGTATGCCCACGCCGACGCTGTCGCGTTTCGAGCGGCGACACCTGCGGTCGCATCTACTGGCGTGTGGACGCCGCCGCAGCCGGGCGTGCTCACCCACTGGGGCCGCGTCGAGGAGCAGCTCACCGCCCCACACAACGACGACGCGGACGACAAGAAGCCGCAGCTCACGGTGTCTACGCACGCGCTGGAAGACGGTGAAGACCTCGTGGTCTGGTGGCAGGGCGTGGCAAACCCACGCGCCAAAGATCTGCTCGCGCTCAGCTGCGGCCCGCGCGTACAGCCGCACGACTTTCTCGCGACCATCGGCGTGGACCACACGGACACAACCAAGAACTCGGTGCGTTTCTCGTCGCTGTATATGATGCGCTGCAACTACTCGGTCTCGTATATGAACTATGACGCCAAGCGCGACGACTATCGCGAAGTTGCGACCGTCACTGTGGGCATGAAGGACCCGTTCACGTCGCCCAAGCACGGTCACATCGCACTGACTACTGAAGTGGATGAGATGGCCGTCATGTTCAACTCGGCGTCGGCGCGCACGCCTCTTGTACAGTACGGACTCAGCGCCGATTCGTTGACGCAGCAAGCGACGGGCAACTCATCCACCTACAAGGCGAGCGACATGTGCAGTGCGCCGGCCAATGTCGTGGGCCAAGTCTGGTTCCGAGACCCCGGGTACATGCACAAGGTGATCCTCTCGAAGCTTCAGCTCGGCACGCGGTACTACTACCGCTTTGGCAACGAAGCCGACGGCTGGAGTGACGTGTACTCGTTCAAGTCGCGTCCGTCCCCGTCTGTCAAGCACGCCAAATTTCTCGCGTACGCCGACATGGGGATCGAGAGTGCGCCGGCGGCGACCTCGACGGCCGTGCGCAGTTTTCAAGAGATTGCCAAGGGGTACGACGACTTTCTGCTCCACGCTGGCGACATTAGCTACGCACTTGGTCACGCACACTTGTGGGACGAGTTCTTCCATCTCATTGAACCGGTCGCCACGCGCGTGCCGTACATGGTGAGCATTGGCAACCACGAGTACGATTACGTGTCGGGTGGTGACCACGACCCCAGTGGCGCCACGGGCAGTGACGGTCGCATGGCGTTCCATCCGTCGTGGGCCAATTACGGAGCCGACTCGGCGGGCGAGTGCGCCGTGCCCATGGTCCACCGCTGGCATACGCCACAGAATGGTCACGGTATCTTTTGGTACTCGTTTGACTATGGCGGAGTCCACGTGATTCAAATGTCGTCGGAGCACGACTGGCGCCGTGGCGCACCACAGTACCAGTGGCTCGAGAAGGACCTTCAGGGCGTCGACCGAACCAAGACGCCGTGGGTCGTGCTCACGTCTCATCGCATGATGTACACGACGCAGCTCGGGGAAGACGCCGATTTGAAAGTGTCGCTCCATTTCCGGGAGGAAATGGAAGAGCTGCTGTGGAAGTACAAGGTCAATCTGATGCTCGTGGGCCACCAGCACTCGTACGAGCGGAGCTGTGCGGTCAGGCATGGCAAGTGTACCCCTGACGGCGTTGGGCCGGTCCACATTGTCATCGGTTCGGCCGGCGCCGGACTCGAGAAGAGCGGCTTTTCGAGCGACATTGGCGAGTGGAGCGTGAGCCACATCAATGACTGGGGATATCTGCGGGTCGCGTCCACGGAGAACATGATGCAAGTCCAGTTTGTGCTCAACCGCAACGGCGTTGTGTACGACCAGGTGACGCTTCGGCCCTGGGCGTGAGAGAATATCGCCATATCTTCTGCAGAAAACGTCATATTTTCTTGCATACATGACACTTCATTGGCTCAAAATATGCATTTGTCTTTCATATGATTGGATGGAAAAATATGAACTGATCAGATTTCGTGCGAATGGTTCACTCGTCCATTTCCATTCAGACCACCGTGATGAAGCAGCTTCCGTCGCGGGCGTCGCGCGGCGCGCGCATCCACAAGCTGATCGGCGAAGAGGCCGAGGCCGACGACGCGTTCTGGAGCCAGAACGCGTGGAACGAGAGCGAGCAGGACAGCGACTACGCGACGGAAGCCGGTGCGCCGTTGCGATCAACTCCAGGAGGTCTGATGAAGGTGTGCTCACTTCCGTATGACTACAGAGGAAGAAGACGTGGTCGACTCGGACTTTGATGAAGAAGAAGAGCCCGACGATGATGTCCACGGCGACGATGAGGAGGAGGGAGGTGGCAAGCGCAAGCGCGGGCGACCCACGCGCGAACAGCAGGCGCAGCGGCGCGCGTACCAGGAGCCGCACCAGGCTGCCAAGCGGCCGCGCCGCGCGACTGCCGCCACGGAATTCGATGGAAATGCCGCCATCAAGAAAGAGGATGTGACAGCTCTGGCGGTGGCGTATGAGGCGCCCAAGCTTCGCCAGTCGACCGCGAAAAAGAGTTCCGAGTCGTCGGATCTGCGGCGGAAGATCTTGGAGGAAGCCTCCCGTTTAGCCGCGAAAGCGAAGAAGCCACCGGTCGTCAAGGCGCGCCTCACGCAGGAAGAGCTGCTTGTTGAGGCCGTGCGCACAGAGGTGGAGAATGTGCAGTCGCTCAACCGACTGGAGCGGCTGGAAGAAGAGAAAAAGGCCGAGAGTGTGATCACGCCGAAGGCCCCGCACACGGGACTCATTGTGCGGTACCACAGCCGTATCGGCATGCCCAAGACCATTACGTTTCTCAATACGAGCAGCTTCCCATCGATCTTCGACCAGAAGCAACCGCGGAAGCGAGAGCGCCTGGCGCCCAAGGAAGAGATCGTAGACGACGAGGATGACGAGGACGACGAAGAGGAAGAGGAAGAAGAGAGGGAAGAAGACAGTACAAGAGAGCACACGGCCGACGAAGCGACCGACAGCAAGTGATACTACCTTACTACTACTATCACCGCCGTACGCGGGTAGATAGGCGAATTTATTCGGCCTTCTTCTTGGCGGCCGCGGCGAGCGCCTTCTTGGTGGCGTTCCAGTAGATCACGACCTGCAGCACGAGCAGGCCGTTGAGCGTCATGGCGACCGCGAGACCCGCGATCTGCACGGGATCGCCCGTTTCCTACCAGAGACACAGAGAGCGACTCAGCCTTCGCCTGTTATCCTTCACACCCACACTCTGGACCCACCTGCAGCGTCGTGAACATGCGCGCGACGGTGCCGCCAAAGTTGAGCAGCAGCGTGATGAACGCGAGCTGTCCCGTATGACCCTGCTTGAAGTTGGTGAACACCTAGCGATCATATCAATACAGAGAGAGAGAGAGTGTGTGTGAGCACCGTTGCATCACTGGGTGGAGGGAGAAGAAACGTACCTGTGGGGCACGCGCCACGATCGTGACAGGGATACTGGCCGACATGAGCAGCCACTGGTGCTCGGGCGGCGTGAGCATCATGGCCGCGGACGCAAGACCAAAAACAATGGTGAGCCCCAGGCGCGTCGAGTAGCCAATCTTGGGGACATGGTAGGCCCACAGCAACATCACGAGAATGATGTTCTGCGCGAGAATCACGAGCGTCTCGCCCCACGTGCTGAGCGGGTACCCGCGCAGCAAGTTGTACGCCGACGAGGACGCGCACAGCACGACTTCCATGTAAAAGGACGACGGCGTGAGCCCCGTGACGTCCTTGGCGGCGACGATCTTGAGGATCTGCGGCAGCTTGAGGATGAACGCGCCCGAGATGATGGCGTAGCTGAGCAGCTTGGAGATGACGAACTTGATGCACTCGGTATTGCCAAAGTCGTGGTGCTGCACGAAGGCGTCGTAGCACTTGGGCGTGATCACGCCAAAGAGCAGCTCCGTCGAGTCCGAGGAGGCTGCCGCATCCGTCTCGGAGGACACGACTGTGGCGGCGAGCGCGGCCATAGCAGTGAGCGCGAGTGCCGTGGTCACGCGTGGCATGGTGGAGGAAGGGGGAGTGGAAGGAAGAGAGAAGAGTGAGCCTTCACCCGATGACGACGGCGACCCGAGGGACGAACCCACAAAAGCTGCAAAATATCATAAAGAGGTGAGATACTAATCCTAAATACCATTTCACGGTAGGTGAGCAGCTTTTGGATGCTAAACGCAAAATGAACCAAGACGATTTCAGGAAGCTGCTGAGTTCGAGCGGCGGCACCGGCGCAGGTGGTGGTCGCAGGCATGGCAGCGCGGGTACATCCAGCGGGAACATCACGTCACTCGATGCTGACGGTATCCGCAAACTGAGTGCGAAGAAATCGTCCAAGAAGAAGGGCAACAAACCACACAAAGGCGGAGACGCGGACGGCGATGGCGACAAACATGACCGCGCGCGTGTGGCCCAGAGTCAGTACAGAGACCGCGCCGCCGAGCGAAGGGAAGGCGCAGCCACTGACATGATCGATGCCGACGAGTCCAAGCACCTCAATGCGGACCAGAGCAAGTTTCTCGGTGGTGATACCGAGCACACGCACTTGGTCAAAGGGCTCGACTTTGCGCTGCTGGCCCAATTGAAGGGTGAGAAGCAGAAGCTCGAGCACGCGACTGCGGCCGAAAAGCTCAAGCGCAACGGAGGTGCCGCATCAGACGTACAACCATCAAAGAATGAAGGAAACACGGATGCTGAGCCGACGTTCCAGACGCGCATGGGTCGGATGGTGTATTTCCACGCGTGCCAAAACCGACCGCTGAACAAGGACGCCAAGTGGACCAAGTCGGAGCTGTTTCTACCCGGCCGTATGTACTACACGTTCAATCTGCTTTCTACGGACTTTGAGAGTGTTCCATTGGCGGTGCAGCGCAGCAAGGATGACTGTCCCGAGCTGGACGACGTGGTCAGCGGTCTCGTCGACGAGCTCACCATTTCTGAAGTGCGACGCGCCATGGAAGAGAAAGCCACGCACAAGAAGCTGCGACGCAAGCGAGACGAGACGACCGCGACCGATGACGGAGCAGGGAAGCTGAATCCTCAGGACGAGATCAATGCGGTCGAATCCACCAAGCCTTCGGGCGTTGAGGATGATGATGACGACTTGGATATTTTTCCCGATGCCGGCGAGTACGTACCCGCGTATTTGCGTCAAGAGGAGAAGCCAGCCACAGATGCGGCAAAGGGCTCCAACGGGTACTTTGCCAACTTGAGCGCGTCGCTCACCGAGGCGGAGAAGGAAGCGAGACAGCAGGAAGAAGAGGCGGAACGTGCGTGGAAGGCTACACTACAGAAAGCAGCGGCTGCGCAGGCGCAAGCTGAAAAAGAAGAGGCGATGCGAGCACGGGCAGCAAAGCTCGCAGCGAACCTAGACTCGTACGGCGACGACTACCAGATGGGTGGCGAGGGAGACAGCGATGAAGACGACGAGGAACAAAGCGCGAGGAAGCGGAAGAGTGCAGCGGACGGGAAACAGGGTGCAGCTGGAGCAACTGAAGTCGGTGAGGAGGAGAAGACGAGACGGAAGAAGCAGAAGCAGGGCAACAAGCTCGAAAACGATCTCAAGAAGATCAACAAGGTGCGGTACGGGCTTCCCGCGAGTGAGCTGCTCGCTTCAACTGACGTGTGTACTGCGTGTGTCGTATTTGTAGCTCATGGAGTCGAAGATGTAACTCTTTCGGTTACGTAACCTTTCGAACCGGTTAACGTGTCCCAACTTTCTTTGACCGCGGTTCGAACCGTGGTTCTTGATTCATAAATTTGTGAAAATGGTGGACCTGTCACAAAAGTATAAATTTCAAGTTGCATGGGACCGGACATGGGCTTGGCGTTCGCATCCACTGGTTGTGGCGCTCTTGCTTGACTTGGCGTACGCAACCCCTTATTAGGTGATACGCAGTAGCTCTATCCCTAACCGCGCAACATACTAAAGTCAATATAATCGAGCGTAGAGGTGATCTCCACGACGCTGATTTGCTGGCAGCCAACCCGATTTACGAGCTCTTCATCTTGGCCACAATGGGCAGTGACATTTATCATTCATTTTGAGTGGTGGCGTGCCTGGTCTACTACCAACACCGCTTTCTTCTCGAAAGGTGAGCGAATATACTGTGCATGTGTCCGCGGACAGCGCCGTGGGCGAGCGTGGGAGGTCGCGATGGCGGTGGCAGAGAGGTGCTAGCAATGCATGCGCGTTTGCACGTGCAATTCCGGTGCCAAACGACTCGCTGGAGACACATTAACAGCCCGACAACCAGCGAGAACGACTGTGCTTCCTGTGCCATTGATGGCTCGCAGACTTCATCCGCTGCGACCGCATCAATACCGTGTATTCGTCTGCTAAGCCTCTCTACCGCCACTGTTCTCCTCATCTCGCCCTAGCGCTGCGAATAGACCCCCGGAATGATGGCAGCAGACAGCTAATCCGCTTCGTTTCTTTTGTTCCATAGAAACATGGCTGACGAAATCGCTCTCGCGCGTGAACGCTTGGCTGCCAAGTTCGGCGACGTCCGTACGGGTGGCAAGGGTACGGTGCGCCGAAAGAAGAAGGCGGCGCACAAGGTCACGGCCGCTGATGACAAGAAGCTCAGCGCCGCCCTCAAGAAGCTCGGCGTGACGCCGATCCCGGGTGTTGAGGAGGTGAACCTTTTCAAGGCCGACGGCCAGGTCCTCCACTTCGCCAACCCGAAGGTGCAGGCCGCCATCTCTGCGAACACGTTCGCCGTGAGCGGCCAGGGCTCGACCAAGTCGCTCCAGGAGCTGCTCCCGGGCATCATTAACCAGCTCGGCCCGGACAACCTCGCCAACCTGAAGCAGATCGCTGAGTCGTACACGGCTGCGCAGAAGGCTGCCAAGGCCACGGCCCCGGCCGGAGAGGATGACGATGACGACGATGTCCCGGACCTCGTCGACAACTTTGAGGACGTGAGCCAGCAGGACTAAGCGCCGCGCGCCAACGTTCTATTGCGGCCCACTTTCTCTCTGAGCACTTGTGCGCTCGCTCGCCCCGCGCGCAGAGTCGACGTTCCCAGCCAGGTCGTTGAGTGTCATAGCGTCGAAGTTATTCTTCTCGAGTACAATTAGTACGCCAGGCATTTCCAACGACGCAGATCCTCGTGATGTTTGCATTTTTGCTCTTTCTCCCTCCCTCTTTCCGCCGCCACAAAGCAAAGGCCACCCTTGTTCTGCTCTTGTTTCGTTCTCGTACTGCTAGAAGTTGAGAGACTGCGATGCAATGGTAGCACAGCAGTGGACGTTCTGCATTTGAGTGGGAATGCAGCCCACACGCCACAAGTGTATGGCGTCCTGCCAGTGGAGCTAGTCCGCCAGATCTGTCCTCGCCTAGAGATCCTTTCGTCTAGGAGTTGGCATTAGTATCAGCGCAACCTCGTGTCGTTTGTGGGTAGAGTTTTGTATTCATGTCCACTGTTTGCTGGTTCCTACGGGCTTCTCTACTGCTGCTCCTTGAGCGTCACAATCGCCTTCTTCCAGTCCTTCTCCTTGTACACATATCGGCCGCGGAATGCCCGCTTGAACTTGCCTGCAAAAGCCACCATTCCAACCATTCCATTTGGTGAGGCTCATGGCAACAGAGATCCCACGCAAAAGAGAAGCGCCGCACCTTCGTAGTTCATCGTATTCACCTTGTCGACGGGCAGCCCGTAGATCTTGGTCAGGTACTCCTTGATGTCGTTCTTCGTGTAGTTGGGCTCGACGCGGAAGACGTACTGGTTGTCGCGCAGGCGCGTTCGCTGGTTCTTGCCCATGAAGATCACCGACATGTTGGGGAAACGCACGCGGTTCCACACCATCTTGAGCCGCTGGTTCGTCTTATTTGCTTCAGCGGGCGCTGCTCGCGATTGACGCCACCACACAGCGGATGGCCTTGTCCACGGCACTGGTTGGTTCATCTTTATAACCAATCCAAACGCAGCAGTAAGTATTTTAACCAATCATTGTGTGGATATTTTCAGCCAATGAAAATGTGTGTCGAGTGAGAGAAGCCAAACCGAAAAGGGGAGAAGCGGACGACCATGGCGCGGCAGGGCAAGTGCTTCGAGTGCGTACTGCAGGGCGAAGTGGTGCGTGGTGCTCTTTCTCCTTCTATGGACGTCTCAAGTATGAAGCTAACGCTGCAGTGTTCATGCCCCGTCTCAGAATTTCAAGCTCTTCCCGTCGTTTGTCGAGCGCCTGCGCGGGCTCTGCGGCGAGAGCGTCGTCAAGGAAGAGATCGCGTACAAAGAGTACGTGTACAACTTTGACGACAAGTGTCCGCAGTACATTCAAGGTAGGTGTGGGCTGCCAGAAGGTCGGTCTGAGTGCGCATGTTGGAACTGAGGGGGAACTGGCATGGATGCACAGGCGTCCCGCACTATGAGGTCCGCGCGCGCCACGTCTTTTCCGGCTCAACGACGTTCCAGGGCGAGTCGGTCGAGATGCCCGTTGAGGGCGGACAGAAGTGGTGCGTACCTCGAAGGTGCCTGACAGTGCTGAAGCAAATGAGTCGCTGACACGGGAGCTGGTTGCTTCATATTAGGGAGCTTCGGTACATTGGCCGATGGGAGCGCAAGAAAATCTCAGAGCAAGTCGGGTCCATGGCGCTTGGCGTGCCCTTCCGCAGCACCATTGCCGTGTCGGTGAGCCAGAACGTGCGCGCTTTTATCAATACGCTCGGATTCCGGTGCGTTGGGGGGGACGGTGGCTCCTGAAACGAGACGGAGAGTCACGCTTAACCTGTGAGTCTTAATCCACAGTCACAGTTATCGGTTCATGCGTCTCGGCACGCGCTGGCAATTGCCCAACGGCATCACGATCGAAGCCACGCGCATGAAAGCGGTGAGCTTGCCCAGTGCCCTCTTGTAGTAACACCATGTGAAAACACTGATGAGAATCAATGCCTGCAGCTCGAGAACGAGGACGAGCGGGACGAGTATCGACTCGTGGATCTCGAGAACCTGCGCGTCGAGGCGCTGCTGGTCGAGATTTTTGTGCTCACGACCGACGAGAAGATCGACGAAGCGTCGCAAAAGATCCGGCGCTTCGCAATGGATCTCGATCCGTACTTTATCGAACGCCCGTCCGAGGGCAAGGAGATTCTCCACAGCACGGCCACACTGGCGGCCGAAGTGCGCCGCAAGCGAACACGCGGGTAGTTGGATACGTCCAACGTGCGCACGACTACCGCGCACGTCTACCACCTGAAAGCTGCCTGGAGGAAAAGGCATCAGGACCGAGTGTAGGAGTTCAAAGAGAAACGCCCAGAGCACGCAGTCATACGCAAACACTCAGTATTATTTTTTCTTCATCTGAAATTGAGCGTGAACAACAAAGAGATAATTGACGGAAGAGGCTCGTCGAAACAACTCGAGAGAAGCCGGACGGCCAGGAGGTTGTCGTTCGGTGCGAACCTTGAAGACATTCACCTGCATAAGTACCGATGGCCAAACTCGCGCCAGTCCTCCTTCTGGCACTCGCGGCTGCAGTACTTGGCGCGGTGGCACTTGGCGCAGCTTTGCAAATGGCTGAGACCACTGGTTGTCGTTCCACCGTGTCGTTCCACCGTGCACTATGGCGCAGTTCCAGCAAATTTCGTGTAAATCGCCGATACGCAGCGCTGTGCTGGGGTCGTCCACACGAATGAGGATCGACTGGTCGGCTGCGATGCGGACGTACGGATTCGTGATTCGCAAGACACGGCCGGGCGCGAGTTGACTCGCAACGTGCGCTGAGGCATTGTACACAGCGACAATAGCTGCTTCACGCTGTGAGTCTTCGACGAGCACCGCGTGCGACGAGCCCGACCAGCACGGTGGCGCGACAACAATACACTCCAAGGCACGACCTTCATAGACCTGATCCCGCAGCGCAGAAAACAGCTCATCGATTGTCGCGGGAGTCGCAGCCGAGGATCGCTTGCGCTGACTCTTCGATGGCTTCTTGGGTGGTGGGGCCGTCGTCCACTTGAACATATGACCCGAATGTGCCGCCATCATCTTTGCAATCGGAACGCGCGCCTTCTTCATCGCGTCCACGATCCGGGAGCGGTCGCGTCGCAGTTTTTCGTGGCGCTTCGGTCCATTTAGGACCTCTCCTCCTCGCAACACCACCTCCAGCGGGTGCTGGCGAGCGTCATCATTCCCTGAGTTGGGCAGGTCGATCGGTACGTCCAGAGCGTGCGACCACATCCGCACGAAATTCGCAAGCAATCGCTCGGGGCGCAGCCGCTCACGTGGCTGAAGAAACAGCGCCTGTGTCTTCGCGAGGGCTCGTCCAGCCTTCAGATGATCGACAGCAATGCGAAGGGCATTGCGTTGCTGCGCTTTGCCTCCTTTCATCGCGATGGCGATTTCCACTATTCCGAGATGGAAGTGTGCTTCTGGTGCCTTGCGGTGGCTATCGCGCGTACCGGCGCCAACAAATCGAGTCAAAAGCGACTTCGCCTTCGGCAGGTTGTTGACGCGAATGTGAGCAGGTCCGGCCGTGAAGGGTAGTCCAGTGTGAACGGATCAGCATCGTCATTGGGGAAGGGAAGCAATGCGTACGCCTCATCAAAAAGCTGGATCGCTGTCTGCGTGTTACTTCCAGCTAGGTCTTCAAACATGTGCGTATAACCCGCTCGAATCGCAAGCGTGTACTCTTCCGGAAATTGTCGATGGAGAGCGCCATAAAAGCTGACGACGGCCGCGGGGTCCGGTGGTTGAAGCAGAAGCGCCAAACCAGCATCTAGTGGGACCTCGTTGTCCAACATTGCTTGAGCGACAAGATGGCTCATCAAGGTTTCTTTGAGTGTGAAAACCAGATGCGAGTCTGGAATACGATGGGCTTCGACAGCATACGCAGTGCTCATCACAAACTCGTCGTCTTCAAAATACGACGACGCATCCATCATTGTCTCCTTCGCCAAGCACAGGCGCCGCACATAGGGCGTGCGAATGACACGGAGATCTTCCACCGCAGGTGCTTCTCCATCCCGGATGACCGTGGGCGGTGCCGTTCGTGCAATGGAATCAGCCTCTTCGAGGCACTCCAAGAACGTCGAATCCGCGGCGGCCATAGCTGGACGCATCGCCGCAAGCTTGCGGTACTTCTGTACGGCTTCTTCCGCAGGCGGAAATCCAAAACGGACAGCAGACTCAGCACAACGGATTGCAACTTCAAACTCCTGGAGTGACGCGTGGAGATCCGCAAGGTTGAGCATGGCTTCATTGCCGAACTTCTCAGCTGCTTGTCGCAAGTAATCGCGCGCGAGGGCGAGATCTTGAGGGACTCCTCCTGACCCTCCATGTGCGTACAAAACGCCGAGGGCGTTCAGAGCTGCGACCGACCCGAGCGCCGCTGCGCGTTGCCATAGCTCCACCGCCTTGGCTGAGTTCATGGGGAAGTAGATGCCAAGTTGGTGGTGGCGAGCGAGAGCACTCATAGCTTCGCCAATTCCTAGGTTCCGATTCGGAGGGCCCTCCTCTCGGACAGGAACTTGCGCCGCGCGCTCGAGCCAGTGCACTGCCTCAACCACATTCTTCTTGGCGGCTCTGCCTTCCTCAACCATCACAGCGTAGTTATACATTCCTTCGGCATTCCCATTGACTGCTGCCGCCAAAAATTCGCGGACCGCGTCTTGGTATCGGCCATCCCGTAGCGCTTGATGACCAAGCAGGACGTGGCGGTCCAGTCCTGGCCCATCGCTCACTTCCATCTTAAGAATTTTGTCGAGCAGTTCGCTCGGGTCTTGGTCGTCGGTGAGACCAGCGCTGGCCTGGATCGTCTCTTTGTACGCTCCTTCAGTCGTGTAAGTTGAGCTGTACGCCAAGTTCTGACTCTCATCGCGAACTTCGGCATCCTTCAGCAGTCGATACTCGTCCATTTTGGCGCGAGCGTCAGAGACAACCGTGTGGTCTTGCGCCGCCGCACCAACACCAAGTGCGATCTCAAGCTCGTCGACTGCCTTTTCGTATGTGCACTTGGCGTGGTACACTTCGGCAAGCCGGAGATGCGGCTTCCCCCACAGCGGCGCCAAGGCGGCGGCACATTTGGCGTCCGCTTCGCCGCGTCGAGTTGCTGAAGCTTCAAGTGCGTCGCCGAGCGGTTCGAATACAATTGCGCGAGCAGCTGTGGCGGAATCGCATCGTCATACTCGATGCCGAGACTGTAGAGCGCTTGGGCCTCGGCGAAGTCGCCGCTGTGGAAACGACGGTTGCCGGCTTGCTTGGCCTTGGTCGCTGCTGCGGCTTTCATGTCGAGCGCTGGTGTGGGCAAGAGAGAGCAAACACCCAACTGGAGGAGGCATTGAGGCCCGCCGTTGGCGCATGGGACGAGAACCTCCCCTCCGTATCGTGAAGATATCCGAGAGAGGAAGCGTCGGCGCTTCGTCTCAGACTGGACGCAACCAACTTTACCTTGAAGTGGGCCGTCCATTTCGGCCAATCCCAGAGCCGATAGAAGATGACGATCCTGTGCGCTTCCTTTCCCGCGCAAAGATGCCATTCCTTCCATTTCTGCTTGGCAACGGCAGACCCTGATGATGCGGAGCCTCACCAGCGTGGCGGACGCCATTGAATGGCTCGTGGACGCGGTATTCTCCCCGCGTGAGGGCAAGGAATCGCCGCCCCCAGTCGCTCCAATACGCAAGCCCCGTCCCACGACCCGAGTGTACACGATCCACTATGCGCCTCGCCGTTCGACCACGTTCTTTGCGGTCGAGTACGAAATTGTCGACTGGAAAACCGAGATCGTCGTCCACGCGGACGGCAGCGTCGAGTACATCGCGACGCCTGAGTACGCCGAGTGCGCAGCTCGTCCTCCGATCGAAACAATCCATCCAGTATCCGTGGAGACCATCGAGACGAGTGAAGAGCTCGATGTGGCCGCGCTGCTTGCCCAAGAGGATGTTATCTCGGTCACTTGGGATGACATCACACCCGCAGCTTCGCTCACAAATGATACAGAGGACACGGCCAGGGAATACGGCGACGAACCAGGTGCCGATGGAGACGGAGGACTGGACTGTGGAGTTGCCGAGGTCGCGCAGCTCAACTTTTGCCACAGTCCATTCGGCATGCAGCTCGCTGTCCACTGCTGGCTGCTTCAGCTGGCGCACGCGTAGGCGAAAGCGCATACGAGAAGATAGACCATGACAGCCCCATTGGCACACGCACCAATTAATACACCGTCGTTCACTCCATGAGACGCGAGAGACGGCGCGCCGACGGCGGCGGCCATGCCGCGAGAGGCTTCATGCTCCATCAAGGGAAATCACCCAAAAAACCATCTTCTATGACTAGACATGTTTTTGGGTCAAAATCCCAACGGACCATCACTCCTGTTAGTGAGCGGCGCGATTTCCACTCGTTCATCGTGGCCGCTGGAATCGCGTGTGGGAGTCCAAGCACCAGGCAAGCCGTTCCGTCATCATGCTGCGCCGCGTCGTCGTCTCGCTCGGCAACTCCGAGCGTGTGCACAGCAACCGCCAGATCCGCCGCCGCACGCGCCACCCGACTGCGCTCCGTGCGCTGCAGCGCAACCCTGCGCCCGAGGTCGAGGTCGAGCCGCTCAAGTACGAGCCGACCTATGTGCCCGAGAAAGTGAGCTTCAACGGCTGGTCGCCCGCGCCCGAGGCGCCGCTGCCGGGTATCCCGTTCTCTATCAAGCGCACGTCCACCGGTCTTCAGCTGCCCGTGTACCGTGACTACCGCAACGGCCGCACCCGCGTGCTCACGATTTTGCGTCGCTATAATGGCGACGAAGAAGAACTCCGACAGGAGATGACCAAGGTCTGCGGCGGCAAGGAAGTCAAGGCGCGTCCTGGTCGACTGGAGGTCACGGGCGACTACGCCACGGAAGTCAAGAAGTGGCTCACGGGCCTCGGTTTCTAGTCGCGTAGTTTGAGTGCCTCAAATCTGGATGTCTTCTGTGCGTCCATTTGAGAGCACGAGTAGACCCAAGAAAGAAAAGACAATGAAAGAAAACTGAAAGATGAATGTGCTGTGCAACTACCAGTATCTCTCCATGACGACGAGGGAAACAGTGCAGCGGCCAGCGATGCTCGTGGCAGAGTGACAAACTCACAGCGCGTGCATGCCGAACACGTCGGCGACGACGTTATTGAGGATATCGGATACGCTGCGATCGGAGAAGGCCAGTAGGATGAGGTCCTTTTCGATCGGGAGAAAATACGGGAACGTCTCTCGGTTCATCGAGATGCTGCTGAGAATGGCGACTCCAATGCGGGCCGCCTCGGGCTAGGACGAGGAAGACAGATAGTCAGGACTAACATCCAATAGCAACGTCTGTGGAGCTCATCAAACGTACCCGGCCAATGCACGAGGTCAGAATGCTCGCCACCCGAACGAGAAAGTTCGGTTGGCGGGCCAGTTGGAGCTACAAAATGTAACAGGAGACCGACTCGTCAGTCGACAATGTTTCACCCGTCCGATCCCAATGGAATGAATGGGTTACCTTGGCGGCGTCATCTCGATCAGCCAGTCGGTACAAAACTTCCAGCGCAGCGTCCCGCATCTCATGATCCACTTTAAGATCATCATCGATGCCGGCACCAGACTGCGCATTGCGGTTGCCCTCAGGAGTGACATAGACAATGCCCATGCCGACGCCGGAAGGAAGACCGTCGCTTTCCCACGGAGCCGGCCACTTGGTCGCTTCATCTTCCGGCTCATCGTTGGCGTCGTCATCGTCGTCGCTGTCCATATTGTAGTCGCCATCGTGGGACGGACCTCCTGGCCACCGACGTGTGGAAGAGTGGGTGGCGTGCATAAAGTCTCTGCGGCAGCAGGCCAGCAGCCCAACCATGCGGTTCACAAACGCATCGTTGCACAGCGAAGGGCTCTTGGCGAGCATCGGACGGAGCGCCACGTCGCGTGTGGCGTTGCAGAGCAGCTCGCACAGGCGCAGCACGACCGAGCGGCGTTGAGTCGGGTTCAGAATCATGGCTGTGAGCTGCTGCAGAAGACACTCGAGGGGCAGCACGCGTTCCTTCTTCCAAAGGTGAGACGCAAGATTGTAGTCGGCATGCCATAGCTCAATCTTGGACGGCGGGTGGAGGCCCAGAAAGTCGATGCGTTTCGCAATGTTGCACAAAATGTCGAGTGCGTGGTCGCCGATTTCATGGTTGAGATCGGGACGACGCAGCACGAGAATGAGCAGCATGACGAGGTCTTCATGGTCAGCGAGTGGCTTCTCGTTGTCGGCGACCATGGACAAATTGCGCACAATGTTGAGCACCATGAGGGCCTTCGTATCCAGCAACTCGCGCTTGCCGACTTGATGATCCATGTTCAGCAGCCTTCGCCGCGCACGAGCGTGGGGGGTTTCATGGGACACGAGGGGCAGCAACTGGCACGACTGCAGCTGCCGGTAAAGAGCGTCGAGCAGACCCGCCACGTTGTCGATGACGATCTCGTTCTCGCCATCCACGGGCGCGTGGAGAGCGTGGAGAGGCGACTCGCCGTGGAGCGCGTTGTAGTTGCCGTAGCTGAGTACGTTGAGCAAATTGATGGCCTTGGCCACTTCGCCATCGATCTGCGAGTCGAGCGCGAGCACGAGTCCGTGGAGCGTCCCCAGATCGGACTGCTCTTGGCGTCGCACTTTGAGCCGCTTGGGCGGATTCGGCAATTGAGTACCACGCACATTCTGCGCCTCCTGCAGCTCGGAAGCTGTCGCGATGGGCTCCACAGTGGCAGCCTCTGGCGCCGGTCGCTTCGTACCGGCAGCTACGAGCGACGGCACATCGCGACCAAAGAGCTGTTTCTCTTCAAATGCCAGCAAGTACCGTTCGTAGAATGACGCGAGGACGTATGGCATGATGTCAATGTTAAGGCACTCGCGGGATGCGATCGCTGACCACAATTTGTTGCGCGTGGCGAACTGAAAGCCGCCCTTGGCCACGACTTCCTCGTAGAGTCTGACCCAGTCGATCGACGCGCCCTTCGGTGTGCGTGGGAGGCTCTGCAGCATCGGCAGCTCGCCTCGCGACTCGCTGAACGCGATCCAGTCCCTCAAGATGCGCTCGCGCATGGCGTTCCCGCGGCAGCTCAGCTGCAGCGCCGCCACCGCCGGCCCCAAGCGGTCCACCATGGTGATTGCTGTGCAAGCTTTCGGTGCTGTGATGGTGGCGCGAATACGAACCTAACGGCAAGGACAGGGGCTTCTATTGTAGTGCGCACTTAGCCAGTTTGAACATCTTTCCAACTTGGAAGTTCCAACAGTTGGAAAACCAACACACCAACGAAATGGCAGCACCAAGGCAGCCACTGTAACCCCACCAGCGCGAACGAAATTCATGCTGTGACGACCAATTCAGACGATATAAAGATGGCGTGGTGTTTTGTTCTTTCTCTCGCTGAGGGTGTTCGTATGCAATGATGCATCTTCTACTATATGTCCTACAGGTTCATAAATATCGATT
>JAADXL010000384.1:0-30038 GCA_023337755.1 Pythium aristosporum | reverse complement strand
AGACGCCGCGCGTGATGGCGTCACCAATGACCGTGTCCTGGCAGTTCTCGAGCCCCAACTGATGGAGCACGACCTGTGGGAACTGGTCAAACAGCGACTGGATGGCCTGCTGCGCGTCCGCGACCTGGTCGGGCGTGCCGCACGAGAGCATCTCGAGCTGGTGCTTGGGGAGCTGGACGCCCGCAAACTTGTGGGCGAACTCAAACGTCTCCTGCACCGTGAGCGAGCCAAAGTGCTGGTCGTGCTGCGTCACGTAGGTCACGCACTGGGCCAAGTGGTGACGCAGCTGCTGGTGCGGCGTGCCGTTGTACGTGATCTCGCCACCGATGTGCACTGTCTTGGACTTGGTTGGAAACCGTCCGCCCAGCATCTTGAGAAGCGACGACTTGCCCGAGCCGGGCTGGCCCAGCACGAGCGTCATAGTGCCGGGCGCGAGTACGCCGCTGATCTCGTGGAGGATGGGCTTCTGGACGACGCGCTTGGCGGCGCGCAGCCCTCGCACGGCGCGGAGGATCTCGTTGGGCAGCGTCGGCAGCTGCGACCGCGCGGTCTCGTCGTCTGTCGGGGCGGTGACCGTCACGTCGGCGTGGATCGAGAGGTCGCGGAACCGCACTTCCATGCGCGGCACGTGGCGGCCCAGTGCCGTCGCCATCTTGGCCGCGACGTGCGAGTAGAGCGCGCGCGAGCCGCCGCTCGTGAGCAGCCCCATGGCCGAGGACACGTCGCAGTCATCCGGAAGCTTCGTGGGCGTCTCGAGCCGCGTGAACGTGGCCCCAGGCGACGCCATGGCCGAGGCGGACCGTGGCGATACGGACGCCATGGATTATCTACCGTTCTGGACTTGCGATGGAAGCAGGGGATCGGAGAATGGACGACTGATAACCGAGAGCATCGAGAGAGACGGGGGAGAGAGGGGAAGGAAGGAAGGGGAAAGAGAGGGGGATCGGGTCGGCGGCGCACAGCGTCATGCCACTCAGTGCCAGCGACAGGAGGGGTGCCCATCTTTTGCGGATTGAACACGAGAAAGGAAATGGAGGCAATTCCGACAACGAGGCATGTTACCATAAATAATTACCTTATAAAACGGATATGTTGGTTCTCAGTATTGACTTCAATTGATACCTATAAATCAATAACCTTTATGAAATGTATGTATGAGTACCACGCTGAAAGCGAACTGGGCCGTGGTGTACATTCTGCCACAATCAGAAACCAAAGGTCGGATTGTGGCATTGGCGAAAACATCATTTCTCTATTGATTGGTCTTTATTCAAATTTAGGAATTTACGAAGCCAATGAAACGGCAGTGAAACGCCGCAATCGGCTGAGATGTGGCACAATCGGCGCTCGGTCTTGAACCGGACTGGCGTAAACGGGTATTTTTGCGGAAGATCAAACTGATTCCGGTGGGAGCCAACTCGTCAGTGAGCGGATTGCTCGCCAGTGGCGTGTAATCAATCACGCGGGCACTGGCCGAGATGCTGCTGTGACGGAGTGTTCGTTCGCCAAAATGCGACTTGATGGGGTGATTCAAGAGGGTGGTGCACTTGAGATCTACGTATCCGATACGCGGAGGGGAGTGTTCGACCTGACACGCTACTGCAGCACCACTGCTTGCATTCCAGCAATTTTGTGTAGTACAGTACGCAGCACCCCAAGGGACTTTTGGTGAGATTCGGCCGAGTGTATCCTGCTCGACAGGATCCTGGATTCAAGCACATGGAATCATATAACGACAACACTATGAGTGTACAGCACACGGTGGGGATACACGTGAGTCATAGCTATCGCTTCCGTCTTTGTTGTGATACAAAAGGGCTCAAGTCGTTTTTCATCTGCTGTGCAGCGACCCAAAAGGATCAAGGCATTGAGCGCAATCATGCGCAGTCGGGCTGTTACAAACGCGTTAGCAACCGATACGGTTCGTATCGCATGCTGCCGAAGTCCCTGGTTGCCGTGTTTCAAAACTGTGGCGACCATCCGCAGTTGCAAAGATTGGGGGTCGAGGCATGCTGCGGCGTGCAGTGCGAGCGGCGTCGCTCGCGGGCGGCGCGACCCTCGGCGCCGGCTGCGCGGCGCTGTACATGGACATGCCCGAGGGCGACTACGGCGACGGAAAGTACACGCCCCACCGCGAGCCAGTCTTCCCGCAATGGCTCCACTCGATCGGCTCCATCCCGCTCGTCTCGGGCGGCTTTGCCTTCTCCAGGTTCTACATGAACGTGCTCAACAGCACGACAATTGAGGGTGTTGATAACCTTACTAAGGCGGCAGAGGAAAGAAAGCCCCGGCAGGCACTCATCACAGTGTGCAACCACACGGCGACGGTGGACGACCCCGCCATGTTTGGCTCGTACGTTCTGCGGCGCCGTGGCGATTCGATGCGCTTCTAGGGTTAGCGAGTGTTCTAACTGTGTGGTATGTGCCGACAGAATCCTTCCCTGGCGGTACGCCTTGCCGTGGAATGCGCGATGGAGCGCTGTGAGGTGAGGGATTTGGGATCACCGTAGTCCTCCCTGTTCGCAAGTCCGCATCGACTGAATTCGTCCATGTTCTTTGTCGCTATTGTGCAGCCAAGAGTACAGCTACTTGAAAAACGGACTGGTGCGATGGTTCTTCTTCTCTGCAAAGGTGCTGCCTCTCCATCGCGGCGCGGGAATCGACCAACCGGTACGATATGTTCCCTGTGGTAGTGAATGGCCACGTCCTCTGACACACTTCTGTTTCTCGATGCTCAGATGCTCAAGAACTTCTTCAACAAGGTAGAGGAGGGAGACTGGGTGCACATTTTCCCTGAAGGCAAAATCGAACAGCACGCAGGTACGTTTTTAAACAGTCTCATGCATTTTGGTGGGCAGCGTTAGTCTGACTGTTCGCGCTTCCTGTGCAGTTCTAGGCGGACGCTCCGGTCCACGCGCCGCTGAGATCGGTCGGCTCAAGTGGGGCACTGCCAAGCTCATTGCGCGTGCCGAAGTGCGTCCGATTGTCGTGCCGTTTTACCACACCAACATGCAGAAGATCATGCCCCAGAACGAGCGCAACAAGCTCATCAGCATGGTGCCCCGGACGGGCGTCCACGTCAACGTCCGCGTGGGCAAGCCCATTGTCTTTGACGACATTTTTGAGCAGTTTGCCAACGACCGCGTCGTCGGTTCCGATGCGCCGTGGGAGACCCAAGAACAGGAGAAGCGTCTGTACTCGGCCATCACCAAGCGCATCGAAGACTCGCTACTGGAACTCGCCGATGGCATGTACGAGCACCCATAGAGACAGAAGACAGCGGGATACCGCTAGATCCATATACACTTGACTGTCGGTCCTTTAGACCAACGCATATGCAATCGATCAAGTATTCAAACCCATGCGTTCCGCAGCCACATCATCCCGGTGATGCAGATTGGAGCCACCATCATTCCGCCGGTCCTGTCTATGATGTGCACCACATCAAACCCCAACTTGGTGTGGTCCACCTTACCACAAAACTCACCTTGTTTTGGCTCGTCGGGAGCCCAAGGTGTTATGTTCCCCGATGGATTTTCCCTTCCTTCCACACAACCCGAGGAAGCAGGAGACCCCTCACGCCGCCTTCCCCGTGCCATCTCTCTCTCTCTCTCTCTCTCCCTCTACGATGGGCGACCTGTCGATCGACACGCTGGACGCGTGGTGCGAGAAGCTCTACGGCTGCACACCGCTCACGGAGAACGAGGTCATGCAGCTCTGCGCCAAGGCCAAGGAAGTGCTCGTGCAAGAGTCCAACGTGCAGCCCGTGCGGTGCCCCGTGACCGTGTGCGGCGACGTGCACGGCCAGTTCCACGATCTCATGGAGCTGTTCCGCATCGGCGGCCACGCGCCCGACACCAACTACTTGTTCATGGGCGACTATGTCGACCGCGGGTACTACTCGGTCGAGACTGTGACGCTGCTCGTGTGTCTCAAGGTGCGGTACAAGGACCGCGTCTTCATCCTGCGCGGGAACCACGAGTCGCGCCAGATCACGCAGGTCTACGGCTTTTACGACGAGTGCCTGCGCAAGTACGGCAGCCCGAACGTGTGGAAGTACTTTACCGACGTCTTTGACTACTTGCCGCTCACGGCCGTGGTCGAGAACCAGATCTTCTGTCTCCACGGCGGGCTCTCGCCGTCGATCGACACGCTCGACTACATTCGCGGCTTTGACCGCATCCAAGAAGTGCCCCACGAGGGCGCCATGTGCGACCTGCTCTGGTCGGACCCGGACGACCGCGCCGGCTGGGGCATCTCCCCGCGCGGCGCCGGGTACACGTTTGGCGCCGACATTTCCGAGCAGTTTAACCACGCCAACGGGCTCACGCTCATCGCACGTGCCCATCAGCTCGTCATGGAGGTACGAAGTACATTGTTTCGGAGGGAGAAAGGGATGGGGGGAGAAGACTGATACTCTGTGTGCGTGGTTTCCGGTAGGGCTACAACTGGTCCCACAATCGGAATGTCGTGACGATCTTTAGCGCGCCCAACTACTGCTATCGCTGCGGCAACGAGGCCGCGATCATGGAGGTCGACGAGCAGATGAAGTACACATTGTACGTTCTACGTGAGTACCTCATCCTTGTACGATTGGTGATGACTGATGCCGTGGGATGTGGCGAACTTGTGCAGCCTCCAGTTTGATCCCGCTCCGCGTCGTGGCGAGCCGCACGTGACGCGCCGCACCCCGGACTACTTTTTGTAGTGTCTGCAAGACGACGAAACGTCCATCCACTAGGTCAGATCCCCGATACACTAGGCGGCATCGTTCCCTACCACTTTCCCAGTTCGTGACGCGTCAGTCGAGACGCCGTTGACGAGACGACGCCCACACGTATCCCCGCTTCGTATATAACTAGCAATACAAACTGCGTGTCTCTACTTTTGCGCGCCTCTCATGCTCCCGTCCAACTATGTTATGTCGCCATGCTGTAATTGCGGACCTTTTTCCGGTCCGAGACCATCTCAGCCCTCTTGGTCTGGAGGTCTTTGAGCTTTTTGATGACGCTTTTCTGACTGGGGGTCTCGCGCTCGCTTGATCTCGAGGGCACGAGCGCTGCAGCCGAGGCCAAGCTGGCGCTGCGTTCGGCTTTCTTGCCGGCGAGCAGCAGCATTTCCTTGGCTTGCTGGAGCCGCATGCGTGCGTCCGTCACGGGCGCCGACAAGGACGACGTGGCTGACTCCATAGATTCGACTCGGTCACGGTGAAAGAGCATGCTCAGTGACGTTGGCCGATCGTCTCCTTGTGCTTCAGTGTTACCAACAAACGAGGGTGGCCGCTGACCAGCAGTGGTCGATTCGCGCAGTCGACTGAGTTCATCACCCGTGCCTTGATCTCTTTCTTCTTCGTCCTCTGGGATGCTTGGAGGAATCGCTGCCGGCGAGCGTCGCTGAGGTCGCGATAAGGTCGGTGTTAACGACGATGCAGGGGTCTTCGTTCTCACTAACGATAGTAGTTCTTCATCAAACAAACTGGCCGGAGGTGCGGCCGACGGACGGCTGGAAACCGAGGTGGACCGTCGACTGTCGTGTGTTTCTAATGATCTCATCATGGACAGCGTGCTTGATCGCCGACGATCGTCCTCCTCGCCAGCCCCACCAGACGTACTTGCCATGGATGGTGCTCTTGAGCGCGATCCGTGCTCCCCATCACCACCGTTGTCTCTCCCCATCGCATTCATAGCGTGTAGCTTGACCATGCGTCGCAACTCCTTCTTGAGGGTCTTGTTGTGCACGCGCGATTCTTCGAGCGAGCGACTCAAGTCGGCAATCATGTTCTCGTAGTCTTTCTTGCCAGTAAACTCGGCCCCATTGCCAGTGGGTGGCGTTGCTTTGAGCTTTCGCAGTTCGGCTGTGAGTTGGTTGCTCAGTTCCATGAGCTGTGTGCGTTCCTTGACAAGCCGCTCGATGTCGGCGTGGGCCGACGCCAGCTTTCGTTTCAGCTCAGCCACCTCCGTGCTCGCAATCACGGCTGCACTCGCTGCACCGTGCTGGCCTGGCTGTGGTGACTTACCCATCGTTTCAATCTGCTTCTCCAGTTCGACAATTCGCTTGGTCTTCTCGTCGATCAGCCGCTTGGCTTGAATGAGTTCGGCTTGACACAACGTGAGCTGTTCGCTGAGAGCAATGGATCCTGCGCCGCCGTTGCCGTGCGCTGCTGCCACTCGGGACTCGGCGTCCTGGAGTTTTGCCTGCAGGATGACGCACTGTTTCTCGGCAAATTGCAACTGATTGATGAGGTCCGCTGTGTCACCTTTGTCTGGTGAGGAGCCATTCCTCAAGTCGTTCGCTTGTTGGGTCAGGGCGTCCCGCATTTGGTGAATGAGGTCTGTCCAACGTCAGCCAACGTCAGAGCCACAGCATTGATCAAGGCCACTGTCCAGCACACTGCCACGGCGGGGAACTCACCTTTCAGCTTTGCATTCTCTGCTTGAAGCGACTCCATCATCACCCCGCTCCCGCCACTCGTATGGCCAGCACTCATCCGTTCGGCGACAACTCGTTGCGGACTGTCTGTGAGCAGCGGAGACATGCCTGCGATGGGCGACAGCGTCCCGTTGTCATCGCTCCACAACGGCGACGGAGCAGCTGGTGGCCCTGTACCGTCGTCTCGACTGCGCCTCTGCTGTTGCTCCTTGGAAGACACAAACTGGGATCCGAATGTGGCACTGATGCGCGCATCCGACTTGAGCGTCATCAACTCGGAGCGGACGCGATGGAGCTCGTTCTCAGCGTGCAACAGCCGATCGTCCGTTGCTTGCTTCTCGTTCATTAGCCGCTCGCGCGCGTGCTGCAGGTCTCGCGCGCGTGCTTCATGACGAGCATTCAGTTCGTTCTCATGCTCTTGGTACTTGTTTTCCCATCTCAAGTTCATGGTCACAATCTCGCGCTTCAAGTCTTCCTGTTTTTCCATGGTCTCGGCCAGTTCGTGGCGCTGGATCTTGTCTTTTTCCTTTTGCATTTGTAGCTGCAGCGTCGCTTCCTTGATCTTGTCCTGAAGGCCTTGGTTTTCTCGCTCCACAGTCCATAGCTGCTGCTTCAACTCGGCGACCATGCTTTGCTTCTGGTCGTTCACATCGCCTACTTCCTGCCTCAAGCGCTCAAGCTCGCGGTCTTTTTCCTGAAGCTTGTCCTCGCTTTCCCATGTGAGCTGCTTCATCTCAGCCTGGAGCTTCCCACACTGCTCTTCACTAGACCGGACTTTCGCCATAAGCGACTGCACTTTGGCGTCCATGCGAAGCGTCATATCTTGCGCCTCGTCGTTCTTCTTGCGAACGTGGCGCTCGAGATCGGCTTCGTACTGGGCCTTTTGCTGCACGAAGGCCTTCTCGACCGAGTGGAGCGACTGCAGCAGCTCGGCCATTTTGCCTTCGTACTCGTCCAGCAGCGACTGCTTGACGTCTTGCAGCGCGACAATCTCGTCTTCAAGTTCGCGGATCTTGGCGTCTTTGGTCGCGCGCAGATCCGTCAGCTGCCACTCCATGCTCTTGGCTTCTTTCTCGCTCTCATTCAGCAGTTGCTGCATGTTTTCCATCTTGAGCTTGAGCTCGTCGGCTCGCTCCTTGTTCATCTCGCACTCGCGTTGGCTCGACTTGAGCTTGAGCTCGAGCTCGCGCGTCTTGGTCTGCAGCTCGTCGAGTGTCTGCTTGAACTCAAGCTCGCGCTGCCGCATGGCGTCGTCAAACGTGATGGTGATCTCGCGCCGCTGTGTTTCAAGCTCTTCTTGCTGCTCGCGCAGCTGGCGCTCCATCTTGCGCTTGCTCGTCTCCATCTCGTCGCGCACGCGGCGCAGCTCGTCGTCGAAATTCCACCGCGCGCCTTCCATTTGGGCGCGCGCGTCCTTGAGCTTTTGCTGGTAGTACGCCTCCTGCTCGCTCGCGCGCTTTTGCTCTTGCTTGAGATCGGCCTGCGCGTCCGCGAGCTGCGCCTTCAGCTCGCTCAGCTCGGCCTCGCGGTCGCGCACGACCGACTTGATGGCCGCAAAGTTGGTGTCGTACAGCGCGAGCTCTTCGTCGCGGCCCTCGAGTAGCTTGAGATTGTACTTGAAGTCTTCCTGGAGCTTGCTGAACTTTTGCTTGTACGCTGTCGCCGCGCTTTCCTTTTCGCGGAGCAGCGTCTCTAACGTGCGGATGCGGTACTCGTTAATGTCGTGGAGTTCCTTTTCTTTCTCCAAGATGAGCGAGCGGATATTGCCCGGAGACACGCGTGCGATCGGCGGCGGCAAGTGGAGGCCTGGAGAGGGGGACGCGGCGGCTCCGCCACCGAGAGACGCCGAGCCAGAGGCCGCCGCCGCGCCGAACCGCTCCTCCAGCAAGTCCATTTCGCTTGAAGGTGAGAAACAAGTGCCCAACGTCAACCTTTGGGCTGGAACTTTAGTAAATCAGTGTCATTTCACCCTTAATAGAGGATAATTGAACAGACAGCAGAACCACCATCGATTTTAAAATAAATTCGCTAAAACCCTAATAAAGTGTGATTGGATCTGCTAGGGAGCTCGTACTTAGCACCGTAAGTACGCAGTATGTAGCCATTAGAGAATGTGCCAGCTCGAGGCGAGAAGGTTCGTGAGCTGCTCGAGAAAAACACGGCGTTCCCGGGTTCGACGTTTCCACAGTCGATAGCGACGCTAGCGGCATTGCAAATCACCGTTAGCCTCCATCCTTTCGACACCCTTTACAGAATAGACAGTACAGCACCTGCAAAACGGTGGCCTTCATGTGTTCGATCTCTGGGCGACTCGCAAAGTACGTGGCGATCGTAAAGTCCACAAGACTGGGCGTCGTGAACGGCTCACAGGCTGGACTGAAGTCGGCGCGACCGACGGCGTTTGTCGCTGCCACGCGGAATGTGTACGTTGTGCGGGGCTTGAGGTGTTCGAGCACGAGCTCCGAGCCCTGGAAAAGCACGATCTCGTGCTCAAACTCGCCGTTGTTGATTCGGTACTGAAGCACCATCGACGCGAGTGCGGCGCCACCGTCGTGGCTGGGCGTCGACCATGAGATCTTGGCTTGCGTGGGCTCGACATCTCGAATCTGGGGCGCCATGGGGATGGTTGCGGGGACAATCGGCGGCCTGGTGCTCACAGCGACACTGCTTGCGCTCACCTGACTCCAGCCCAAGGCGTTTCGTGCCACAACCGTGGCACTGTAAAACGTCTTGGCGCGCAGCTTGGAATGCTATGAATCGCAGCCATCTATCGCTCTGCTGAGTTGCACCAAACTCGTCTGGCGCGAGCGTGACTTCGCGGACAATTTTCTTTGTGGCGATTCCAAACTGCAGTTCCTCGGTGAAGAGCGTGATCTGGTACAGCTCAATACTTGCACCGTTATCGCACGGGGGGTCCACCGCGATAACGATCGAGTGTGGTGTTGGCGAGTCAATGCGTGGCTTCTTGGGTGGATCTGGTACATCACAGAGCGTACATACTGCGTCGCTTGGCTCGGAAAACGGAGACGCCGTGAGCTTGCCATTCACCAGGTTTGTCGCCGCTATCCACACACGCAGCGGACGCCCAGGCCGGAGCCCCGCAATCTTGTAGGTAGTTCCGACAATGGATTTAGTCAGCATTGTTACGCTGGTTCGACTGGTTGGATGATGCGCATCGTTTTCTGCTGCTTGTGAGAGCTCGGTTTCTTGGGTCCACTCGATAATGTACTGGAGAATCTCGCTCCCGTTGCTGCGCGGCTTGACCCACACCACCTCAGCCTGGCGCTTGTCGACGCTCATGAGCTGTGGCTTCGCCGGTGCGTCAGGTGCCGTGGATTCCGTTTTGATGTAGTCGCTAAAGGGCGAAAAGCCGCCCAGTCCGCAACGATTCTCGGCCGCCACGATGAACTGATAGACCTCCCCGGGCCAGAGTCCACCGAGCACGTACTCGTACACAATGGGGTCAAGCTCCGTTCTCTTGGCGACTGTTGCCGATTTTACCTTGAGCTTACCAGCGTGCCGGCGCCGAGCAGCTTCCGGATCGGGTATGACAAGGGACAGGTCGCTGACGGAGATTGGCGATTCCATCGTCGGCGCAAACAGAGTATTCTCGGGCAGTGATTTCACCGTGTAGCTCGTGATGGGGGCACCATTTGCACACGGCGCCTTCCAGGATAGGCGGACACTCGTCGCTGTGATGTCTCGGTACAGAACGGCCTTGTCAATCTGTGACGGCGCAAACGCCAACGTCTCCACGACGTCCGTGAACTCGCTCCATTGGCTCTGGCCCACACTATTCACTGCTGCGACACACAATCGGTACTGGATGCCTGGCTGGAGACTGTCGACTGTAACCGTCTTGTACTTGATATCCACGTCGTGGTCCTTGACAGGCTTCTTGTCGCTGCCGTCGCTGGCGAGCGACGAAAGCTGCTCCGTGCGTGCAATGTATTTAAGAAGCGCCGAGCCATTGGCGAGCGGCACGTTCCATACGATGGAGATGGCGAAGCGATCAATGTTAACCACTGTCGGTTGCGCGGGCGCGTCAGGTGGTGCAGGGCGTACTCGCCAGCAGTGGGCCAGTGTGTCGTCGCTTGCTGAGAGAAGGAACACACCCGACGCGTCAAACGCCAGCGCCGAGATGGCGTCGTAGTGGCCGGTGAGCGCGTACACGCATTCGAGAAAACAACCGGCATTGTCTCCTCGCTTATTGAGCTGCCAGACCTTGACAAGATTATCTTTCCCGGACGTGGCAAGCAGCAGTTCGAGATCTTTCGCTTGGCAGGTCGTCGGAGACGTTAGCGCACAGCTTGTGATCGGTGCCGTGTGGGCCTCGCGTGTGATCGACCGGACAATGCCCATGGACAGCGACCAGCAAATGACTGACTTATCAAACGACACAGTGACGACCAGATCCGATTCATGGGCGACGGCGCAGTCTGCTACATGTGACGTGTGACCCGCGTACTCTCCGTTCTGTGGAAATACCAAAACTGAGTTATCTCGTCACACTAAATGCATTTTCAAACCCACTCACCTCTTTCCTTCTCGTGAACGTTTTCAGCAGTCGGCCGTGCGCGTCTTGTGTGAGGAGGGGCCATTCGATGCTCTCGAGTCCTTTGAGTTCGCCTCCAATCCCATCCAATACCAGCCCTGCCGGGTTCAACAACCTCTCAAAGTCGAATGTTTCCATCGTTTCGTACTCGCGTCGAAGCTGCTCCACCGCATCAACAACCTCTTCGTTGCTTTGATTTGCAGCTTTTTCATCGCCGAGTAATTTCCCGAGCTGCGGCTTTGACGGTTCAGGCGGCTTACCGTTGTTTTGCTCTCGCTCACAGGTTTGTAGCGGAGGCATACTTGAGTAGTCGCATCCGTTCTGGAGTATCTCCCCCGCGAGTGGAGCTTGCAGCAACTCGGTTTTGCCGAGACCGCTGCGCTGATCGTGGAGCAGCCACTCGTCGTTTCCGTGGAAACTCGGCGGAATGTCATCAAACAGGAGCAGGTCTCGGGTGTGAGCAATCGTGAGTGTAAATGGTGTTGCTTGTTGCCACTCCTCGTGCTGCTGGTGAAGTCGTCTGGACTCCTTTGCGTTGTTGCCGTCGATACGCCACACTTTTACGGTACCGTCTCCCCCAACAGAGACGACGTCTTGATCGTCAGACGTGAATACACAGCCAAAGACGCCGGCGTCTGCGACTGGTAGCATCAGCCGCATTTCCAAAGTTGGTCGACGATCGTCGCTCGAGATGGTCCAAATGATGCAAGTCGAGTCGAGCGATCCCGTCGCAAGCATTGGGTCGCCGCTGTGGGTGAAGGCCATGCACGTGATTTGCTGCTGGTGACCGACGCCGAAATCGAACGTATTGACTACTTCTCCATCATGAGGCTGAAATTGGGAGCTGTCTGGGTTGAATACTACGATGTTGGGATGCAAGTCTGGTCTCAAGCATCAGTCACATAGGCATGCCACGAAATCAACAGCAATTACACTCAAACGTACGAGTCGCGAATGCAATCCAGAGCGGAGAACCCGCGGGTGTACGAGTGGCAGCTCCGCAAATGGACACGGAGCACAGAGGTTTGGTATCTAAAACTCCGAGTCGCTCACCAGTCTTCATGTTCCACACGCAGACACTGGGAGAAGCACACCGGAATAGACAATCAGACCGAAGCCTGCCCCAGTGCCTCAAAGCCTGCCTCGTCCACATACCAGTCGGTTCCGAACGTCACGACAAATGAGTTCAGGTCTTGGGAAGTAGATGCCTGTACGGTCATGGGCACGGTCGCGACGTCCGTGATTCTCCGTGCATGTCCATTGAAAGTCTGAGTTCTCATGCCGGGCGTGAAGCGCGGTCGTCTCGCGTACATGTACTTGCCGTCTACGAAGTAGAAGCCTGGGCAAACAGAGTGGCAGCTAAGACACAAGGGAGTATAAGCAGTCGTGGGCGACTTCTGCTTTCAGCTCACCGTCCTCGCGGAGCGCGTCGTCCACGAGCTTTTGCTGGAGAGCGTCCAGCGTGGCCCTCGCCCGCGCGCGATCAGCTGTGCTGCGCGCATCGTCCTTGATATCAAAGTACAATCGCTGCTGTTCATTCGCATGCTTGCGTCGCGAGGCCTTGCCCATCGAAACGTTGAGGTTCGAAATGAGACGGAGGGCAAATCAATGTGTGCGACCTTTCGGGCTCGGATCTATTCGCCATGGTATCATAGGATTTTCTATCAATTGCGATAGTTGAGGTGGTGACCACGTCCATCCGTCGTCTTGATTTCCAAGCCGAGAGTGAATGCCAAGGCAAGCAAAGTGGTCATGGATGAATCATCAGCTCGACCAGGCTGGTCTCGTTTATGCAAGACAAGTCGTGTGCTACGAGTTCTCATTGGCCATAAACGGGGCGTGACATTTTGTACGGCGACGCCAAGTCATGCAAAGACGGCAGCGTCGTCTGCACTGTACGAAGTGCTACAAATTCAAATTCGGAAGGAAACTTTTGCTCTCGGGCAGTGTTGTATGGATTATACTTTTCTTCCAACCTGGCGGCCGCAGAAAAGCCGAGATGAGGATCAAACATCCCACCAGCACGACATGGTTGCAAGAGAGCTTCTGGATTAGTCTGCATATTGTGCATGCAGCTTGGGTACCAACTCGGCTTTAGGCAGCTCTCGAAGTGGATTACACCGCAAATGAGATCTTTGCGAACTGTTCGCTTTGTTCCCACACGGCGCGTGCAGCTTCCTCGGTTACACCAGCATTCTGCGGACGCTCAACAGTCGGATAGCCCCACATGTTGTGGAAGCCTTCGGGGCCGTACATGAGACCCCCTGGTACATTTGGTGCCGTCGCCGCGTACAGCGTCGGGAGGATCCCCATCTCTGGTGTCTGCGAAATTGTGGAGACTGTGTGGAAGAGGAAATGCACAAAATGACCGTGGACCTGCATCGTTGGCGACATCAGATTGGTTGACGTGAACCCCGGATGGCTCGCAGAGACCTTGACGTTCTGGATCCCTCGAGCATTGAGTCGACGATGTAGTTCCTGTGCAAACAGCAAATTGTACAGCTTGGTGTTGGCGTACACGAGCTGCTGATTGTACTTTCTTTCGCGTGGCCACACGAGTTCCTCTGCCTTGAATTTGGCGTTGCGGTGTGAAAGGCTCGTAATGCACACGACACGTGCGTCCTCGCTTTGCTTCACCATGTCGAGAAGCTGTGCCGTGAGCACGAAGTGGCCGAGGTGGTTGGTCGCGAACTGGGACTCAAAGCCGTCGACCGACTCGACGTACTCGACAGCCATGATTCCAGCGTTGTTGATGAGAATGTCGAGGCGCTTGTATCGTGCCTTGAAGGCCTCCACGAACTGGGCCACGCTCGCAAGGCTGCTGACGTCGAGCTGCATGAACTCGGCACGTCCAAGCGTCGTGCCGTCGCTTCGACTATCCAGCGCTAACTCATCGTGGATGCGTTTGGCCGCAGCGACTCCGCGTGCTTCATTTCGACAGGCGAGCACAACGTTGGCGCCTTCGGCGACAAGCGCTTTGGCGGTAGCGAAGCCGATGCCCGAGTTGGCTCCCGTGACGATCGCGACTTTGCCCTGAAGCGACGGCACTTGCGAGGCGTCCCACTTGGGCGGCACTTGATGCTGGTCGGAGGTGTGCTTGGTCATTGTCTTGTTGGCGAATGAATACACACATCCACAAGCAACCGCATCCGTACACTCGGGAGGCGGCACCTGTGTCGCGTTGTCTATGTGGCGATCGACAAAGACAACGGACAGCAAACATTCCAGTCATGTGATGAGAACCGAGACCCACGCATCTCCTCCCGCAAACCTGCTCTGTGTATCGAGCGTGTGCTCGCCATCTCTTGTCGGTGCTTGATCAAAAGTTCTGGTGCTGCGTGTCCATGCCTCGTGGATTCAGTCACTCTGGCCACTTCAACGTGAACTCTGCCACATATTCACTGGCCGAAAAGAGAAATTTATTTCCGCCAATGATTTCCTTTCTGTATGCAACCCCGATCAAAACAAGTGTCCTCGAGGCAAGAAGACTCTGAAACCCTGCAGCAAGTTGGGGTGGTCCTGGAACAGCATTGTGACACGGTGCGTGGCCTCGCACCCGTTGATTGCTTGGCCTTTGAAATCCTTCATGATCGCGAGAAAGGCCTCGTACACCTTGGGCTGATGCGCTAGTTCTTGCTTGACTTGGGTCACGTACGCGAGCGCGTCCTCAAAGTTGAGTGGTGTGTGCGGCTCCATGTTTCTGGTTGGCCTTGGTGGGGCCACGATCAATTCGTGAGTGCGAGAATCTCCACAGGCGCCCCCACGTTGTCGTAGTCAACCAATTGCAGTTGTCGAGCAACAATGATGGTCGCAAGGAATACTTTGGGTTCAGAATGTCCGCAAAATGCTGTAATGACGGCCTTATTGGCATGGAGCAACCCTTTGGCTCCACTTCTGTCCACTCACTTTGCGACCTACAATCACTGGGGTAGCTTTGTGAGCTTCACAAATTGTGACGCTGTGCTGCAGTGGAGAATTCAAGAGTGTACAGGCTGATGGCAGATCATGATGGTGGAGCACCTTGGCGGAGACGACCGCATTCGTGAGATGCTGCGGTCGCTTCCCTCATATGTGTATGGAAGAGAGAGCGTGCTCTGTTCCGTTCATTTGAATGTCTGGAGGTCGTTAAGGGTTGAACAAACTCAGGCCACACCGAAGCCCGTACTTACGCATTCGCCTTCCATCCATGGCGCTGAATCCACGCGGCCACTTGACTGTAGCCACGCCTTTGCGCATTGTGTGCGAGCAGATTGCATACCTCGCGGCTCTGCGGCGCGTGCGACAGCAGGTACTTGACGACTCGCAGCTGGCCGCGCGACGCGGCCGATGACGCAGCGTTTTGGACCCCACACTCGGGTGCGTGCTTGACTAGAAACCGGACCACATTCAAGTGGCCTCTGGCGGCGGCGTCACCAAATATGGAGGAACCAATCGAGAACGCTTGGATGCCAAGCATCCATTTCACGACAGCGACATGACCGTTGGCAGCGGCCTGGTGGAGCATCCTGAGCGAATCAGCTGGGAACCCTTGCAGACCGAAAATCCATTTCACGACGTCAAGATGCCCGTTCGCAGCGGCCTCGCCCATGGCTGTTCCCAGCCACGGTAGTGTCTTTGGTTGGTTAGACGTATCTTCGTGGTCGTGGTCGCAGTTGTCTTCTTCGGTGTCGGATTCATTGTCGTTATCGTCGTCTTCTGTATCGTTGTCGTTACCGGCGTCTTGCTCACGACGAGTATCTGATAGCCACTGCGACAGCAGCCATTGGGCAGTCGCCAAGTGGCCGTGGCTTGCCGCGCAGGCAACGGCATCGGACGTCACGGTGGAGAAGTCGTTCTCAACGAGAAACCGTGCGCACTCGAGATACCCTTTGGCGATGGTCGCCTCCAGTGAGCCCAAATCGTACTCCATCTGCATGCGCCCTTGCATCGCGGTCGTGTACCACCGCATAAACTCAATATGTCCGTTCCTCGCGGCGATCGTGACCATCCTGGACGAATTGTACAGCTGCCCACGCTCGAGTGCCCACTGCGCGACCACAATGCTCCCGCCTGCTACAGAGGTCAGACCGAAATGCATGACGGAGATCGTGCCAGGGTAATGACGGAGCGCGTAGTCGAGCACGTGAACGTGACCCGCCTTCTTGGCTCGCTCCGCGTGTTTCGCAGTGATCCGAGGAAGCTCATTCCGATGCCGCAGCCAGTCGAGGATGCGCATGTCACCCTTCGCATAGACCTCGGGCAATAGCGAGTTCAGATCCATCCTGGGTGGGCTTGGGTCTTCGTATTCGTGGGCGTACGTCTTGAGCCGTGTCTCATTGAGATCGTACATCCAGTCGGCCACTTCAAAGTGGCCGTTAAGCAGCGCCGCGCCAATCGCTTGCGGTGACCACCAGATGTCGGTATGCTCCCGAAACCACCGAAGCACGCCAAGTTGACCACACTTGGCAGCACGGCTCATGGCGCGACGGATCATCGCGTCCTTGTCGGGCAGATCCTGAGTCTTGACGATCCACTCGATGACATCAACATGAGCTTTGCCCGCCGCGCGCGCGAGGGTCTGCTCGGTGACGACACTCTTGCCAAACCCTGACTCGTGGACCCACTTGATTAGGCTTGGGTCGCCCATGTCGGCGGCGATCTCGAGCGCGTGCGGTGCCGTCAGCGAGGGGACACGCTCATGGAGAAGTTGGAGAATCGCGCGGTCGTTGTGGCGCACAGCAAAGTTGGCAACGCTCATCCACACCGAGGCGTGGACGTTGGCCTTGAGTGCGCGATCGATAAAGATCTCGCGGGTCTGCTGGATTGCAGCAAACAACGCGGCACCGGAGTACTCATCGATGTCCGTGCCTCGAAACAGAGCGACCTCGACCCAAAGCGACAGCAGGCGCGTGCCACCAATGCGGCTCGCTTCTGCGGGGCTGGTGTCGCTGAGCGGCAGCAGAAAGTCCTGCACGGCGATGAGCAGCTCAAGCTGCCCGAGCAGCTTGGCATCGCATGCAGCAACCACGTTGGTGAAAAGCTGTGTGGTTGCTTCAGCCATGGTGGGATGAAGGAGTGATGGGAGGGGAGGGCTTGTGTGTCTTGCGAACCTGACGGGAAGGGTACTGTATCAGGGTGAGACAGAAAAATAGCCAATTGGGTTCATTAGAGACCTTTCGTCGTGAGTGATGGTCTCTGTAGCCATTGCCAAAAGCTCCTCGGTGCTGACGGGCAGGTTTCCCACAAACAATATTGAGAGGAGCCTGTCACTCTCGCCAGTGCTTATCACCGCCGGCTATGCAATAACACTCTACAGGCAAGCATCGTCCGATTGATTACATGTGTGGATATTCAACGTCGCTACGCCCCCATGACTGCATGGATGAAAATCCAGTCAAAGTCGCTTAGCACTCCTGCTCGTAGACTGGTACGGTCAGTGGTTGAGAAAATAGGCCTGTACTACGGGTCGTAATACAGGTCCATTTTCTCCACCACCGATTCCTTCGGCCTAGAAGTCTCGAAAGTTGCTCCCGTACGGCGTAATCCAGTTCTCACGCACTGCTTTCGCGCGCGCCAAGCGTGCTTGTAGGTTCAAGCAACGCTTGTACGGACGCTCAAACGACTCAAAGCAAATGGCGCGGCCTTCCACGTCCCCAAACGTTGTCTCCAACTCGAACTTTGCGAATCGGAGATCTTGCGTCTCTGCGCCGTTCGGTAGCGCCTTGGCGAGCTTCGTCCGCTGCGCTTTATCCAGTGAGTCAATGAGTCGCTGCGGTCGCAACGCTGGATCAAAGACCTTCAAGCAAAAGTCGCCATTGCTGTGGTCGTACAGGAAGCTGATTTGGAGGCTTTCAAACGCAATCTTCAGCGGCTGGAAAAGCAGCAGACCGTTCTTCACGTCGCCAGTGTCCGCGAATCCCATAAACTTCTCGACCATGAATTGGTTGGCACGCCGAAACAAATGGAGCGCCACAACCAACTCGGACGGTAGCGCCGTGTTCAGCAGCATGCACCGCAGTTCCCCACCCATGCTGTGGTTCGTTTGCGCCGTCATCGTCGCGGTGCAGTCGCAATTGTATGCGTCCACGAGTCGCTGCTTGAAATGGTCGTTTGGCGGAAGTGTCGACAGTGGCGCGTCGACCAGTACGTGATGCAATAGCAGTTCGTGAACGTCCACAGACCGCGGGTGAAGCGTCACACGTCGCTCAGGTAGTTTCACCAGCACGTGGATCTCGTTCAAGCCGGACACGAGGTTTGGACCAAGGTTCTCCTCGTGGAATAGCGGCAGCAGTGGCTTCATTTCCATAAACCCGCTTGCCTCTTGGTGGCCTTGCTGCAAAAACGGCTTCAACGTTCTATCCGCAACAAGCCAATGACCGGTCGAATCGCGGGCCACGTAGAGTGTCAGCTCGCTCGCGTCAAACAGGTATCGCTCGGGGTATCGCTTCTTGATGAAGATCGCATTTCGTAGCTCCTCAACGTCGGCATTGTTGTCCATCTCCAGAGTAAACACGGTGCCGTCCCCAAAGACACCACACGCGACCCCCAGACGATCCATCCGTCGCTGTCTCTGTTGAAAACTGAAAGAGACACCTGCGCTGAATCGAGAATGAATTGCACAGTGCAATTCTACGATCTCAATCTGTCAGCAGCTTCTTCGAGAACCTACGTATATTCTGATACCAACCTACGCGTCAAAACACCTTTATTCGACCTCCTCGAGCAGCTCGCCCTCGAGCATGGGCTGGATGTGCTTTTCAAAGTACGGCGCGCGCTGGCCGCTCGACTTGGTCGCGACCTCGAGGATGCTCTGGTAGACGTTGCCGTCGGCGCGGCCGATCGTCGAGTTGAGAATGTGGTCCTGCAGGTTGAACGCATCGACCAACGGCACGGCGTCGCGGCGCACGCGCTCGCACAGCGCGATCACGTGGGCACGGATCCACGCGCACTGCGGCGCCGTCATGAAGCTGTGGCGCAGGAAAAAGCCACATGCCGAGCGGTCGAATTCGTACAGCACAAACAACTGGCACAGCGCCTCGAGCACGGGCACGAGCGGCGCGCGCTTGTGATCGTTCTGTGCCGTGCGCTGGAGCGTCTGGACTTCTTGAATGAACCGCATAGCGACATTGTAGAAGACGTGGACGCGTGCCGTCTCGATCGCGTCGACCTGGCACTGGCTCCAAGCTTCTTCGCGGGTCGCATACTGCTTTTGCATGTCGGCCATGCGCGCCGCGAGCGACAGCACTTGGCGCGATGCGTAAAAGCGGATTGCCGACGCGAGGTTGTCGAGCAGCAGCGCGTCCGCCGGCGCGCGCACTTTCTGCCAGGTCGTCTCGGTCGCGTCCACGAGGTACCGCACCGAACCGGCGAGCGGCTGGCCGCTCTTCATCGTGTCGACGGCCTTGAGCGCGTACGATCCGGTCTGCTGGGCCATGACCGTGTTGTCGCCTTCAAAGGTCACGATCACGGAGAAGTCGGTCAGCACTTTGGCGAGCGCGCTGTCGGCCGCGTAGCCCATGCCACCGCAGCTCTGGCGGCACTCCTCAATGGCCGCGAGGATGTCCCACGTGCTGAAGGCCTTGAGCCCGGCCATGGTGCCGTGGATGTCGGCCAAGATGCCAATGTCCATGTCGCCTCCTTCCTGATCAAACTGCGTAATGAGCCCTTCAATGTAACTCGTCTGCAGGTGGTACGCATACGCTTTGGCCAGGAGCGGCATGAGCCGGTGCTGGTGGCTCTGGTAGTCGAGCAGCTTGGTCTGCGCATGCGTGGCGCTCGCCGAGACCTGGTCGCCCTGGCGCCGCACGCCGCAGTACCGCACGGCAATGGTCAGCGCCTTCTTGAGAATGCCCGCCGAGAGCGTAATGAGCTTGCCGCGCGTGCCAATGAGCGCGCTGTAGGCCATCTGCGGCTTGGCGTGCATCGTGAACTCGCCCGTGCGCGAGACGCTCGCGTACCGACGCAGCATGTGGAACCGCGGGATGCGCACGTGGTCAAACTGGATCCAGCCATTGTCGACGCCATGGAGCCCGAGCTTGCCGCCGCAGTCGCCAATGCGCACGCCCGGGAGCGGCGCGTGGGTCGCCGGGTCGCGGAGCTGCACGACAAAGCTCTGGAGCCCCTTGTGCTCGCCGTTGATGAGCAGCTGCGCGTACACGACCGTGTGGGTCGCGGTCTGGCCGGCCGCGCCGATCCACCACTTGGTGGCCGTGTCGGTCGGCGTGTGAATCACGAACTCGTCCGTCTTGGCGTCGAACGTCGCCGTCGTCTCGAGCCCGCGCGTGTGCGAGCCGTGGCCGAGCTCGGTCATGGCAAAGCTGCCAAAGATCTGGAGCGTCATGAGCGGCACGAGCCACGCGTCGTGCTGCTCCTTGTCGCCCTGGCCCATGATGGCGCCCATGAAGAGACCAAAGTGGACGCCGTTGCGGACCCACATGGTGAGATCGTAAATGCCCACGATCTCGGCGATCGCATTGCGCTTGTCGGCGTTGCCGCCGTGCTCCATAAAGAGCTCGTAGAGGCGCCGCACCTTGAGCAGCACGGCCTCGCGCTGCTGCGCCTGCGAGAGCCCGTACTCGTCGGCCGTGATGAACTCGGGGTACTTGGCGAGCAGCGCCTGGGCCTCGTCGCGGTACGCCGTGCGGTCGGCGCCGCCGTCGAGAAAGTGCGTCATCTCGCGCACAAGAAACGACGCGCGCGCGCGCTCGTCCTCGAGCTCGCGCATGGTCGCGGCCGCCGTGGACACGGCCACGCCCGCCGACGGGGCCGCTACGTGGCGCTGGATGGCCGAGAGCCGGCGCGTGGTCGTCGCGTTCGCAGAGCTCATGGGGGTCGTCTGGCGTCGGAAAGTTGGAGAGTGAGAAAGCGCGCCACGCCAGTCAGCGGGCCGCTCGATGCCTTTCGCTGCAAAGTGCCCGACGTGAACTGTACAAGACTCACGCCGATTGCGCGCGCGATTACGCGCTGCTCGGCCTTTTCCAGGAGGTCCGAAGACGGAGATGGGCCAGTGGACGCCTTCTTCAAGTGGGTGCCACTATGCAAAATATGAAATCTAATACATCGGATGATGCCACAAACTATTTTATACAGGTATCTATTGATTGAAAAGTATCGGTATACGGTATCCTCACGACGGTAGTATTAATTGTAAGAGGGATGGGATTCCAGCAGGGTGTGGATGAGCTGTGATGCTGAGGAAGCGTGTCATGACTCGTGGTCGGCGCGTGTCTTGTCGCCGGTTCTTCGGTGGCCCAGTCACAATGGGTACTAATCAGCATCGCCCCATGCGCTTCGTCCTGCTGGCACCGCCGGTACCGGTACGAGCGGCGCAGAATCGCGATCGCTCCGCTCGTGTCTCTGTCCCAATGCCGACGGCGCCGCGTCCTTGGCGGCAGTGCTCTCGGTCTCGTCGTCCTCGTCCTCGCGGATCTCCAAGTGGCGCATGTTGACTACAATGCGCAGGCGTCCCGACGTGTCGTGCGACTCGACTGTGTGCCGCAGCGTTGGCGGCACCAAGCGATCCGCAAGATCGTTTTCTTCCTCGTCTCCCGACACGGACGCAGCGCGTCGGCGTCTTCCATTCCCATGCAGTGTGACAGTCGCGTACTGCAAGGCCGCTTGAAGGCGAGGCGCCGACCGAGACATCGCCAAGTGGGTCGTGAGCGGGATCGGGTTGTAGTAATACCGCTCCAGCAGCGCCACGCTCACGCTGCGGCCGGCGACGACGTGGTCCTGGTCGTCGGCTGCGTCTCGCCGTGCCTGCTTTGCAGACTGCGGTCTCTTCCGCGTGGCGACGGGCGGTGAGTCGCGATGATGCAACGCACTGGTGGTGCTGGTGTCTCTCGCCGTGTGAGGACGCGTCTGGCGGGCCACTGCAAACTGCAAGCGTTAGGACCGAATCCAAGTGAACAACCTCTCAGCACAAAAGAGGGAACACGCACTTGGCTTTTGGTCATCCACGACAGGGAGAGCAGTCTTGGCTCCTTCCCTTTCATGCTCCACTTTCTTGGCGCCGTTGGCGTGGAGATGGCGCCTGCGGGTCTCTTCGTCCTGGCGACGCACGATCCGGATGCGTGCATACTCGGCCGTGGTCTTGCGTCCCGCGAGCTTTTGGTGGACACGAAGGAACTGCGCACACTCGTTCTCGAGACGATGCTGTCGCCGGAGCTCTTCGTCGTTCGGATCCTTTACTGGCTGAGAGGCATCTGTAGGGAGGTAGTGAGTGCTTTGCCATTCATATACTATTACGATAGGTAGGTCAGGATCCAATGAACTCACGCACTTGCTACGGCCGTGTGTGGCGGCCGCGTGCGCGAAAGCTTCCGGGTTCGCGCACTCGCCATAGGATCGCACTCTGCACTTGACCAGCTGCAGTCGCTGGGGAAGGGCGACGTCTCAACACTGGTGGTAGTATCTATAGATGCGGGCTCGTGTCGTTTCACATTCAACGCACCTAACCGGACAAAGGCTTCAGCACGAACCGTTGAAAGGTTTGAGCAGGTCAAAAGGGCGCATCGTCGACAACTTCGCGCAGCTCCTCCTGCATCTACTGTACAGACAGTCCAAACCGGCCACGCACTGGGTCGGGACACCGTGCAGGCTGCACGGTGTCCTCGAAGAGCTACGAGCCGCCCGCCTTGGAGCTCTTCGTGACTGCAGTCTACCGTGTTCTGCAAATATCAGCGATATTGGTCCCTTGTTCTGGATCAGAGCAGCCAAGAGCGGACAGGTCTCCCAACTCCACGTCGCCCACCCAGTCTTGAAGAGTGGATCCTCCGCCCTCTCCTCTTCACCCCTCCTCATCCCCTCCATTGGCACTGGCGGAGCGGCCCCCAGGGTCCCCGTAGTGTACCCACCCACTCAACATTTTCGAGAGGCGACGCGGCCCGAAGAAGAAGCAAAGCGCATCGAGACAAGAACAGCAAAGGAGGGGAGGGGGAGAACTCAATGCCCGAGAAAACGACGACCAGCTTGAACCCCTCGCATCCAAACTCCTCCATGGGCTCCACCGTGGGTGGCCAGCCATCGCTCGCGCAGTTCACGCACCCTGACAACCACTCAGGCCAGCCATATCCGCTCGACGGCAGTCCACCTTTGCTGCCTGCTCGCCCACTGTCGCCGCGCCTTCCCACTCGCAGTCGACTCTCCATCCGCCAGGGGGTGCCGTCCATGCCGCCACCGAGCGAAGCGCCGCCACCGAGTGACCGTGACCTCCGTCTTCAAGACGCACTGCGCTACATGGACCAAATCAAGGAGCAGTTTGGCGACCAGTCAGACACATATAACGACTTTCTCGACACCATGAAGGATTTCGCGGCCCAGACCATCGACACGCGCGTCGTCGTCTTGCGTATCGCGTCGCTCTTTCGCGGGTACCCGCTTTTGGTTCTCGGCTTCAATACGTTCTTGCCGCCCGAGTACCACATCCGTCCTGCGCCGATCGAAGCGCTCGCGTAAGAGACCGCGCGTAGCGGCAGGTGGAGATCTCACACAAGGACGCCAACGCCATTGGAGATTCTGTAGTTCACACCCTGTTTTGTAAATATCAGCGAAATATACCACCTGTTTTGCATTACAGCAACCAAGAGCGGACAACTAGAGGGTTAGGGCTGGTGTACGGGCGGACAGGTCCGGACACAACTCCACGTCGCCCACCCAGCCTTGTCGGCTGGATCCTCCCCCCTCCCCTCCCCTCCCCTCCACCTTTCTTGGCGCGCGGTCCGCTCACGCTTGGGCGTTGGGAGGTTTTCCGCGGTGCATCCACTCCCCATTTTCGAGAGGCGGCGCACAGAAGAAAAAGAGCGCAAGAACCGAATCGCAGCGAGACAGGAAAGCAAGAGGAGAGGAGGGACGAGAACAGCATCCCCCACAGAGAACAACAGGGGAGGAAACACTTCGACCACCATGAACCCGTCATACCCGGGCTCCTCGGGGGACGGCCGCGGCCATGGTCCGCCGCCGTCCTCCATGGGCTCGAACGCGGGTGGCCCACCACAGCAGCAGCACAGCTTCCACTCGCAGCCGTCGCTCTCGCAGCTCGCGCACCCGAGCCACCACTCGGGGGGACTGCATCCGCTCCACGGCGGAGGCCACCACGGCGGACTGCTTCACGGCGGTCCGCCTCCGCTGCCTCCTCCGCCGCTCTCGTCATCGCTGGGCCAGGGCGGTCCGTCGCGGTCGCCGCACCATCCGCTCTCGCAGTCGATCCTCCATCCACCACGCGGTGGGTTGGGTGGCGGAGGCGGCGGTGGCGGAGGCCCGTCGGTACTCAATAAGCCTCCGGGCAGCATGGGCGGTGGCGTCTCGCAACCCATGGGCCACGGCGGCGGCGCGTCTTCTGGGAGCGTCCTCATGAGCCACCCCGTGCGATTGCAGAGCCAAGGCATGGGCCCCGGTGGAGGTGGCGGAGGCGGACAGGGTCCGTCCTCCCACTCTAGTGGAGGCGGCGGAGGCCTCAAATCCAGCCACGCGCAAGGCTTCAGCGTCGGGCGTCCCCCGTCTCCTCGCCAGCAGCAGCAGCAGCAAGCCCAACAACAACAGCAGCAGCAGCAAATGCAGCAGCAGCAACAACAGCAAATGCAGCACCAGATGAAGCAGCCGTACGAGCACGAAGTGGAGGGAGGCGGCGCGTACTACACGACGCCGGCCATGTCGAGCCAGGCGCCGCCCACGCGCCACCGGGAGCTCCGCGTCGAAGACGCTCTGCTCTATCTGGACCAGGTCAAGCAGCAGTTTGGCGACCAGCCCGACATTTACAACCAGTTTCTCGACGTCATGAAGGACTTCAAGGCCCAGGCCATTGACACGCCCGGCGTCATCCTGCGCGTCTCGTCGCTCTTTCGCGGGTACCCGAATTTGATTCTCGGCTTCAATACGTTCTTGCCGCCTGGGTACCGCATCCGTCCCGACACGTCGATCGAAGTGATCCCGCAACAAATGGCGCGTGGCGGCGGCGGCGGCGGTCCCGGCGTGAGTGGGCCGCCGCAAATGTACGCGTCGAGCGGCGGGAACCCACAGCAAATGGGCCAAGTGCATCGCCCGCCGCCCGTGACAATCCCGCCACCACCGTACTCGCCGCCGGGCCACCACGGCGGCAAGCAGCCAACGCCGTCGCGCCAGAACCTCGCTCCCAACCAGGGCGGCATGTCTTCCAAGATGGGCTCGCAGGTGCCCGTCAAGCAGTCGTCCAAGAAGAACCAGGGAGGCAGTATGCAGTCGTCGGGTGGACAGGGCCCTGGCTCGAACCAGTCAAACCAGGGCGGCGGCCAGCGAGGCGCCGCCAACCCCGTCGAGTTCGACCACGCGATCCACTATGTCACGACCATCAAGCAGCGCTTTGCCGACGAGCCCGAGACGTACAAGGAGTTCCTCGCGATCCTTCACACGTACCAGAAGGAGCAACGCTCGATCCGACAGGTGCTCGACCAGGTGTCCCACTTGTTCCGCGACCACCCGGATTTGCTCCGCGAGTTTACCTTCTTTCTGCCCGACGCGGTGCAAGAGCAGGCCAAGGAACGCCTGAACCGCGCGGCCGAGAAGGCGCAGCTTCGCAAGGACGCATTGGCAGCCAGCAAGGCCGGCAAGTTTGCGAACCGCGACCCTTACGGCGTGGTGGGCGGTCCGCACGGCTATGCGCTGCAAGCGCCCGGCCACCAGGGACGCCGCGACGATGGCCGCGATCGGCGTGGCGACACGTCGCCGTCGACGGCAGCGATGATGAAGCGTCCGCTCCACGACGACCAGGGCGACGACCCGCGCGGCAGAAGCAAGCAGCCAAAGGTCGACATGGCGTACAAGCATGCCCACGACGATCGCGCTCTCAAGGCGCTGGACCGTCGCAGCGAGAAGGAGCGCGAGCGCGACCGCAACAAGGCCGTGTTTGCTAGCAAGCGCAGCAAGCGTCGTCCGTATGACACCAAGGAACGCCGCCAGTTTCTCGCGCTTTCCGATGTGCTCATTGACAAGGAAGAGTGGAGCATTTTCGAGAAGATCAAGAAGATCCTGCCGTCCCGCGACAGCTGGCGCGAGTTTCTCAAGTGCCTCGAGCTCTACAGCCAGGAAGTGCTGGGCCGCGGCGAGATGCTGTCGCTCGTGAAGAACCTCTTTGGTCGCCACACGGATTTGGTCGACGAGTTTGACGGTCTGCTGTCTTCCCACGGCGAGCAAAAAGACCCGAACGAAATGTGGCCGTTCATTCCGCTCGCCGAGACGGACCTGTCGCAGTGCCGCCGCGCGACGCCATCGTACCGCGCGCTACCGGCGAGCTTCCCGATCCCGCCATGCTCGTTCCGCTCCAAGCTCGAGAAGCAAGTGTGCAATGACTCGTGGGTCTCGGTGCCCACGGGCAGTGAAGACTTTTCGTTCAAGAACATGCGCAAGAACCAGTACGAAGAGGCACTTTTCAAGTGCGAAGACGAGCGCTTTGAGATTGACATGGTTATTGACGCCAACGCCTCGACGATCAACATGCTTGAGCCGCTCGCGCGCGAGATTGAGATATTGAAGGAGAAGGACGGGGCCGAAGAGAAGCTGTGGAACTATGTCGTCGACAAGGGGACGTTCCGCGTCACCCATCTCAACGCCATTTCTCGTATCTACGGCGAAGCCGGTGCGCAGATCCTCGAGCTATTGCGCAAGTACCCTGCCGGTGCGATCCCCGTCATCTTGAAGCGCCTCAAGCAAAAGGACGAAGAGTGGCGCAAGGCGCGTCAGGACCTGAACAAGCAGTGGAAGGAAGTGAACGAAAAGAACTATCACAAGTCGCTCGACCACTCGTCGTTCTACTTCAAGCAGAAGGACAAGAAGCAGACGAGCATGAAGGTGCTGGTGCAAGAGGCCAAGAAGAAGTTGGAGACTGATGAGAAGACGGCCACGACCCCCAAGACGGACAGCAAGACGGCGGACGGCAAGTCCTCGGTTACGGCATCTCCCAGCCACCAGCCGCCCGAGGCGGCTGCTATCGCGGACGCACTCAAGAAGGAATCGGACGCGACGGCCAACGGCGGCGAGAGTGTCAAGGCGACAACGACCGCTGAGTGGAAGCCCCACTTCCAGTACAAGCTTGCAGCCGTGCCGATCCACAAGGACACGTACAACCTGCTGTCGTACGCGGCCGAGAAGAACCTGAGTACGTCGGAGAAGGAAAAGGTATCCAAGGTTTGGCAGTCGTTTTTCTTCCCGTTCTTCCGTGTCGACGAAGAGTGGCTCGTGCGTAAGCCCAAGCGCACGCCCGTGTCGCTGGAAAAGGCCAAGACGCTGCGTGCGGGCACGGAGGTCATGACGGACTTTGGCGAGGGCACGGTGCAATCGTTTGACGACGAGCAGAATGTCTGCGTTGTGAATCTGCCTATGGGTGTGGGCTACTTGCAGCCTAGCGCAATGACCATGCGCGAGACGTCCGACTTCCCGGCGAGCCTTGCTCGCTTGGATGACGAGAAGGAGGCCAATCAATTCCACGAGCGACAGAAGTCGACGTTATTTGGCTCGCAGCACGCCTACGGATTCCTTCGTCTCTACCAGATGCTCCACAGTCGACTCGAGAAGGCGCATGAGCTGTGCGAAAAGGCCAAGCGGAATCGCCATCGTCGCATGATCAACCCAGCGGCCCGCGCGCTCGACCACGCGCGTGCGACGAACGAGGACGAGTCGGGCAAGGAAAAGACGGGCGACTACCAGGCGTACCTGTCCAAGCTCTATGGGTTGGTCGATGGATCGATTGACAATACCAAGTATGAAGACTCATGCCGAAGCCTCATGGGGTCGATCTCGTACTTCCTCTTCACCATGGACAAGCTCATCTCGCTGGTGCTCAAGCAGATGCAACACCTCGCGACCGACGAGACGTGTCAAGAGCTGCTGGTACGTGGATCTGTTTATGTTCGTTTGGTTGATGAGAACTGACAACGGCTAATGTGTCTTGTAGAAACTGTACGCCGAGCAGAAGACTGCGGCTGCACCAGAGGAAGGGGCGGATCTGGATGCATACCTCGCCAAAACCAAGGGTATTTTTGAGGGTGAGGGGGCGTACCGACTCGAGTTCAAGCCCGGCGTGTTGCGTCGCACGCCGCTGGAGTCGCGTGCCATGACGCCAGCGTCGTCCAGCGCCGACTTCAAGATCTGGGCGCCGTCGCCCCGCGTGCGGCAGCCGGAGCCGAGCAAGTGGCTTATTGAGCCGGAGCTCTCCATCGCGTATCTGGGTTCGATCGACGATGACGGCGACGACGACGACGATGAAGAGTCGCCGAATGCGACGCCGCCGGAGACACCGTCGCAGACGCCAGTGTTTGGCTCACCGTACCACGAGTCGTTGGAAGACGCTGACACACCGATGGACAAGGACGAGAACGATGCCGAGACCAACAGCGCCGATGAAAGCGGCGAGGCGTCGTCGGATGACGAAGGCCGAGAGAAAGGTACGTCCCCGAGTAACGATAGGATCTCTCCTGTCGCGGGAGAATTATCTACTGACACGATATCCTAATACTACTGTAGTGGAGGATGCGTCGATGCTCAAGAAGCGTGGTCGTCGCCCGTCGGAAGACGAGGCGGCCATGGCCGATGCTGGCCCTGAAAAGCGAGCCAAGGCAGACAAAGAGGAGCGCGAAGAAGGCGAGGAAGATGAAGAAGACACTGATGAAAACATGGAAGACGCTGCTGCGAACGAGTCGCACGACGAGCCAATGCCCGACGCGACGGCTGCCGAGGCAACGGATGCCACGCCCAGCAACCCACCGGCCAACACCGACGTTCCACCCGCGGTGCCCGAAGGGGAGGGCGGAGAAGAGCAAGAGACACCCGATGAGAGTAGTTCGGGCACGACGCCCGAGTCCGCGGATGCTGCTCCATCGGACAAGGCGGATGCTGTCGAGGCCAAGCCCGCCAAACCTCAGCACAAGGCGGGGGCGCCGGCGGAGATTGAGAAGAGTGAGAAGAAGGAAGAATGAAGGAGGCAAGTAATGCACAACAGAACGAGTTGATCGCCGCTTGCGTGGTGATGACGACGACCAGAGAGACTCGATTATATTTTTTATCCCGCGCGGATTTTATATACAAAAGCACAGTGTGGTTTACACTCACCCACGACCCGTTGGTTTCTTACGCAATGGGGAACTCGACGTGCGAAAGCTTTTCGCTCTCAACCCAGAGCTTCTCGGCGGCCTCGAGGTCGTGACTTTGCTTACTGGCGGGCACGATGCGTGGGTATCCGTAAAACTCGAGCCAGCCATGCGGGCCAATAAACTCACCGCCGACCACACTTTCGTCGGTCGCGGCGTTGAGTACGCAGAGCGCGCCCATGGCGTTGGACTGGGCGAACGGGATTGCGTGAACCACGCGAAACACGAAGCGCACGATCGCCCAGTTGTACGTCTTCTCTAGATTGGGCAGCAGGTTGCTTTCGGTCACGCCCGGGTGACAAGGCACCGACAGCACGTTCTGGATCCCAGCACGCTTGAGACGACGATCCATCTCGTACGCAAAGAGCATGGTCGCGAGCTTGGACTTGCGGTACGCGTCCATGGCTTCGTACTGGGGAGGCGACGCGCTGAGATGGTCAAAGTCGAGCGCGACGTAGTGGTGCGAGATGCTGCTCACGTGGACGACGCGCGCAGCCGTGCTCTTGCGCAGCACGGGGAACAAGCGGGCCGTGAGTGCAAAGTGGCCAATGTGGTTGACGCCAAACTGCGTCTCGAGACCGTCGACAGTCGTCGAGTGGGCCACGGCCTTCATGCCGGCATTGTTGACGAGCAGGTCGAGGCGATCGAACTTGGCGGAGAACGCCTCGGCAAACGCCTTGATGCTGGCGAGGTCGCCAACGTCGAGGAGCATGAACTCGGCACGACCGCCGCGAGTTGGAGACTGCGCGTCCAGAGCCTTTTGGATTTGCTGCTCGGCGGCGCGGCCGCGTGCTTCACTGCGACACGCGAGCACGACGTGGGCACCGCCCAGTGCGAGCTGCAGCGCCGTCTCGAGTCCGAGGTTGGCATTCGCGCCGGTGACGATGGCGATGCGGCCCGAGAGATGGGGCATGAGGGACGTGTCCCACGTGAGCGATGACGGCGGCATGGCCGGAGATTGT
>JAADXL010000383.1:0-30143 GCA_023337755.1 Pythium aristosporum | reverse complement strand
ACTCAACACGTGTCATTTCAACTGGAACTTCTAACTGTAAATTTCGAATCGATTCATGACTTCGCAATCATGGAATTTAGAAGGAAGTACCTTTCTCGAAAACACAGAAACCCATTTCCAAAATATAGTTTTATATGCATAGTATTTTGATTTGCCCCTAATACAGGGCATCTCCCATCCAGTACACTATTATAGGGACACACCTCCTGAAGAGGGATCCGAAAACTCCAGTTATGAATATGGGGGCCGATTCTGAGCATCTCGCGGCGCTCTCTGCGCGGGTTTTCTCGGCTCTGCCGCGAAGTGCACGAGACCGTGATGGCGCGTGGGATGCACCACAGGTATCAGCAACTCTCCGCGAAGTACATGCGTCTCTGGAGCGCCAATTGGCCACACAAGAAGCCGACTACGCGCGCGTCACTGCCGACCTCGAGATGCTGCGCGATGCGGCGCCGCTCGCAGTGCTGGAATCGCAAGACAAAGTCCACGACGTGGCCCGCGAGCTTGAGGATCTGGAGCCAGCGGTTGAGAATGCCGTGTCCCATTTTGCCGCGCTGGTCGAGTTGCTCGAGCCGGCAACGCATCGCCTGCAGTCGCTGGATGCGCGTGCCAAATACCTGGCGATCGCGATCGAGATCGAGCGCCGCAGCCAAGAGACCAAGCGCAGTGCTGCCCAGGCGACAAGTGAGGCGCTGGACGCGTTCAGCGGGTTTGCAGCGTTTGTGCAGACGATTCCCAGCGAATATGGAGCCCTGCGGGTGCGAATAATGTCCTTCATCGAGGATCCAGGGAAAGCAATTCTAATGATGTCTGTGCTTTTGTAGAAAGAAGCGATGCGGCGCGTGGATGAGCTGTCGCTCGGTATCAAGACGTACGCGGTGGAGAAACTGCAGACGGCGCTGGACGCCATCGAGTGGCCGCGTGTGCTTCCCAAAGAAGAGCTGGAAAAGGAGGTGCGTTCATTATAATTGGGTTGGATGAATCATAACTAATTCAATCTGGTTTTCTGTGTAGACGGCCAAGCTCGCCGAGATTGCGCGTGCATTTGCGTACTTGGTGACGCTGCACGTGAGCCAATTGCAAGCTGAGACGCCGCACGAGAAGCAGGCAAATGAGACAGAGAACGATTCGGCGGCGGCCGTGGATCTGTGGGCGATCGAGTGCGTACTGGAGCCGATCCGCATGCGGTTCAAGTATCATTTCGAGCGTGCCGAGAGCAAGACGAACCGCGTGACCAAGCCCGAGTGGTGGCTCAGCCACGTGCTCGACCAGACCCGCGCCCATGGCGAGTTCCTCTCGTCCGTTCTCAACCCGGAACTGAAGAAGCACCGCGAGACTCTCAACTGCGTCGACGCGCAAGTGCTTTTCTTGCGTGGACTCGTCCGCACGGCCATGCACAAGCTGCAGAAGGATCTCCCCGTGATCCTCTCGGTACTACAACTCTATGTCTCGAGCAGGTCCTGGTTTGATTGCTGACAAGATCTGTGTTCTGTGTATGCTAGGAACGCGTCGTGTTCTGTCATATGCTTGATGAAGTCTTACTCTTTGAGCAGGCCGTGAACGATCACTTTGGGTACGATTCCTACGCGTCGTCCTCCCCCGCTCGCTTTCCTCGCGTCGTAGACGTGCTGACGAACGACCCTAAGACGCTGTTTGCGTGGACACGCATTGATGCCGAGTACGCCACCGAGACATTGGAGACGAGTATTCTAACCCACAAGGACGCGTGGACTTGGACGGCATCAAAAGTGCCCCCCGTGGCTCAGCAGTTTGTCGCGCTGCTGGATTTCATGTGTCGCCGCTTCGCCCACTTCTGGAACGAAGGCCATCGGTACGTGTACATCACGCAAGTGCTATACACCCTTCTCCACGTGTTCCATCAGCACTGTTCGGCCCACGCGAGGCAACTCAGCGTTCAGCGACACGTGGAATCTCGCCAGTCGCTAGTGCCGTTCTTCTCCGTCGTGAACGCGGCTCAGCACATTGTCACGGTGCTCGACGCTTGGGATGAGAACGCGTTTTTCATCGAGCTCATGCGCAAGGTCGCCGAGTCGGACCAGTCCCGCACGCAGATTTTGAAAATGCATCTCCAGCACTCCAAGACCGTCCTCACAAACGCCGCCAAGGCCGCGACCAAGACGATTCTGGCGAGAGAAGAAGCGGTCGCGGTGCACCAGGCGATTGCTGGTCCCGGTGCGATGATCGGCCCGACCGCAGCACTATCAGCAGCCTACTCGGTCGGCTCCAAGACCGTCAAGAGCCTCTTTGGCCGTGGCGAGGGCAGTCCTGTACCTGGGGATCAAACTCCTCCACCCGCAGCCATCGAGACACCGCCACTTGAGCCAGAGGAACCGCAAGAAATTGATGCCGAGGCCCTGCTCTTCAGTCGCACGATTTTCGAGCGACAGGTTCGTGACTACAAGACACTGATTGCAGCTTTGATCGGAGACGTGGAGCAGGCTGTGGGCCGCTCGTGGAGAAAAGCGCTCGACAATTACCGCAAGAGGTACAGTCCACATGCCTCAAAATGGCCCGTTGAAGATTGGTCTGTTTGTCTGACTGTATTACTATTTTTCTATAGTCTGCTGTGGTCGCAGTCGTCTACTCCAGAGTCTATTGACCGTGACGTCTCGTCCGAGCTAGCCCCAGTTGTGGATCTACTGCAGCGAGTACTAGTGGAAGCCCACAGTCATTTACGCTCGGAAGAGTCGTTCAGTCAGCTGTGGAAACCGCTCATCGCGACGCTGGACGACGCGATTTTCTCGACTGCGTGTTCCATCATGACGAATGCTGGTGCTTCAAGTGGCTCGGGATTTAGCCTATCGGATGCCGCGACTGCGATCGGAGCGGTCGAGCCACTGTCCCCACGCGCCAGGACGAACGAACCCAGGCCTTCGTGGTCCACAGCGGCGCGCGGTCAGTTTGCATTCGACATGAATGCGATCGCTTTGGTTGTTCAGCGTGCGTGCAAGAAGAACCCACGCGCGTACCTGCGCAAGACGCTCGATCTGTGCCGACTTGTAGAGATGCCGTCAACGAAATTGAGCGAAATTCACGAAGCTCTGCGAGGCGTGGACGAAGGAGGAACGGGAGGAGACGACATGGAGCAGATCACAACGATTCTCGAAGCGTGTACGATCCTCACGCTCACACCGCACCAAGTGCTGGGGTTTTGTGAAGCTCAGCTCGGGCTGAAGTGACGCCTCCACCCGTTCACGAGTCGAGCGGTCGCATACAACTGGCCGACTTCCGACTGTGAAGCCACAGGAAGGACTTCTCCCCGGCCCGTGTAACGAACAATCATGTACGTCGTTTCTATTAGAGTTACTGTGGCGTTTGTTACCTTAGCCCCATGATTGGTGGAGAGTCATGAGCCGAGTCGTTGCGAGTGGATTGTTGGCGGACGTCGCTGTCGATAATGAGAGGTTCAAGTTTGATCCGACTCCCATGGAATCAAAGCGACGGGCCCCGTCTCGATGCACGAGATCGAAACGTTTCTCCTCGGTCTGGCCACGTCCCCAGATTTCACGGGAGGTGGGTCGGGCCGAGGAAGCGGAGAGCTCGAGACTCATAGCCAAAACGCCACGAATGCGAGCCACGTACGATCCTCGTCGCTTCGGCGATAAGGTCTGGATAGGCGGCCGTGCATAATGACGATCCTGCTGTTCGCTTCTGGCCTTTGATTTTACAGGTGTCTTCGCGTACAACTCGAGATTCCTACGTCTTGTGCCGACACAAACCGACTGATGCTTGGCGATGCGATCAGCGTGGAAGCCGCGCTCACAGTTGCGGCACCGCACGCGGCCGTCTGCTTCTGGCGAATTCAGTTCGTCCGGTCGAGCTTCCGGTTTACTGACTGCTCGCCGTATTGCTGGTGTCTCTAGGATCCCTTTACAGCAAGCCACGTGGTCGTGGAACGTGCCGCTCGTGACAAGACTACGACACGCTGGGCACATGATCTCGACAAACGCGTTACGAGCAAAGCATGTCTTTTGGTGGATGGGCAACGGTGCTGCAAAGTATTGGCCGCCGCACGCTTTGCAGACCTGTGCCAAAGGACGCCGTTGGAAGCCACCGCCCCCACCGTGTTCTCCTCCCTCATGCAGGGGCCGACGCGTCGATGCGGTCATACTCTGGTGCAGATTCGGGGGAGGCTGGGCAAGGTGATGTCTTGCTGTTGAATCTCCAGCACAAGGCCACGAGATCGGCGCCATCCAAGAGCTATTTGAGGGGGATCAGAATCACCTGACCCTCGCCTCTCCGAGCCAAATTTGCTCCCCCGTCTATTTTCCCACACAAGAATTCTCCAAGGCAGGCCGTCCAGGTGATCCGCAGAGAGAACGCCACGACCGCCACGACATCTCGGGCCGATCATTTCTGAGCGCTCTGGAAGGGCGCGGAGGGAGGGATCCCATGTCGTTCTTCACCAACGACGCGTACGCGTCGTTCCGGCAGCCACCGGGCAAGCCCCCACAGGCTTCTAGCAGCCTCAACAACGTCAATGGCCTGCAGCGCCGCCTCGAGAACGCATCGTTTGCGAGCAACGCGTCCACCGCGTCGATGCTGAGTGAGCTCGACCCACTGTCGCCCGTGAATCTGCAGCGCGCAGCCGATCCTTGGTACGGCAACGCGCTCTCCAGCACCAGTTGCACCGGCCAGCAGGAGCCCAAGGTATTCATTGGCGATACCCCACTGGACGAAGACTGGGGCGAGTTTGTCAACTGCGGGCCCGAACCACGTCTGCCGCCTTCGCCAGAGCAAGCGAAACACGCTGGTTCGACGCCGCGCAGGGCCAAGGGACGAGCGCAGTTCTATGGAGACTCGGAGATGGCCAGCGCTGGGTGGAGTCGCTTTCCAGTGGGTGGTATGGACGCCGAACCGACGTCACTCTTTGACGACGACGATGACCTGGATGACGGCTCATTTGTGCCGTACCACTTGCCACCCGCTCCATCTCACCAGCAGCCGCAAGAACAACCGTCTTTTGTCAAGTCGCTGCTCTCTCGACTCGCTTCATTCAGTTCGCTCTCGCCGCGTTCGCCCCCATCACTTCCGAATGGACCATCCTCATCTCGGCGTGGATCCTTTGGGTCCTTTTCTCTTGCGTCATCGACAACGCCTCTCCGCAACTACGATACGTACGACATCACGTTTGAGAAGGGTCCGATCGGATTGGAGCTCGAGACCGACTGGTACGGCCGCCAGGCCGTCGTGAAAGGCTTCAAGAAGATCAACAACAGCGACGGACCAGCCATGGCCTGCGGCATTATCCGCATCGGCGACGTGCTCACGGCCATCAACGGCGTGTCGTGTTTGGAACTGAATTTCCAAGAGACCCTGGCGCGGCTCCGCGAAGTGAGCCCCTGTAAGCACACACTCCACTTCAAGTCTCTCGAGGCCGCTGGTGATCTCAGCATTTACAACCAAGACTCGGACATCATCCAGGCGAAGAAGTTCATCCACCAGCACAAGGAGAAATTCTACCGCGCGCCGGCGCCTCGCCCCAACCGCGACCTCATCCTCGGGTGTATCGAGCGGCTCTCTGGGGAGCACGTCACTACCTTTAACTTCCATCGCGAAGATACGGGCGAGTTCTTGCTGGCGTGTTCCTGCGTCAACGAACGCACGGGCGAGTTTTTGTTCCACACGCTCCAGGATTCCCACCTTCGCGAGTGGAGAGACCTCCCGATGCACGAAGACTCGGCCGTATTTCTCGGGCGCCTCGTGCCCAATTTTCTTGGTACGGAATTCACACTTTTGAACCACCAGCAAAAGCGCCGAAATGAACTGGGGTTCATCGAGTACAGCACGAACGTGCTGGGCCGCGTTCCCAACTTTATGAAGATTGCATTTCCCAAGCCGCCGCCTCGCTTCGGAGATGAAGGGCTGGAAGACGATGAAACAGAAGAAGAAATCGAGGTGCCCAATGGCCCACAAGCAGCCACGACCAGATCCAGTGGCATGGGCAGCAACAACGCCGTGTTCAATACATCGATGATGGATCGCAACGGCACGATCTCGGAGCGGTACAAACGTGTCAGGCAAAAGCGAAGCCTCTCGATCGTCGAAAAGCTACGGAGCTTTTCGCTGGACGACGTTGAAGTAGACCTTCGTCTCAGTGGTGGAGGCAGCAGCAGCTCGACGTCGCTGGCGGCCGCCTGGTGTGATGATGACGACCACAGCGGCCAAGCAAGAGCCATGCGCATGAAGCAGCTGCACACGCGTGGTCAGGGGTCGCGACAAGATGTGTTCACGCCGTACGGGGCCATTGAGCAGGAAGACTTTGACTGTGATCTGGTCACGTTTGAAACCCGCAAGCCGTCGTGGAACCCTGAGCTCCGTGCCTGGACGCTCAATTTCCAGGGTCGCGTCAAACTCGCGTCCAAAAAGAACTTTTTGATCGTTGGTGAGCAGGGCAACGACGCCATGGAGGCTGAGTATGGCGACGACACGACGTTCCTGCGGTTTGGCAAGGTCGCCAAGTCGCGGTTCACGCTCGACTACCAAGCGCCACTTTCGCCGCTCCTCGCACTCGCCATCGCGTGCTCGTCATTTGCGCGCAAGATTGCGGTCACGTAGAAAGACGGATCGACAGGGGATTTTATAGAGATTCATTTGATTATTGACTACAGTCATGATGCACTCCCAAACGTTTCGTCAGATTGGCAAACCCAAGTTCGCCATGCTCATAGATAATTCTGAAGGGGTGTTATGGGAGACTTGGCTTGGATCATGTGCCTTGAGAGACGAAATTGTGCGGCCATGCTGTCATGCATTGGAGTTGTACGTTAGCTTCGTAGCCATTTAGCTATGTAGCCATGTAGCCGTTTAGTCATGTAACCATGTCGCCACGAACGAATAAAACAGGAAAGACCGAGCACATGCCGTCTAGAATTCGGCTTGCACCACATAGACCGAAGCGGGACGTTGTAGGCCACCTGAGAGGATTCCGAGCTGGCTTACTTGCCGATTTGCTCTCAACCAAGCAGCGACCCCAACAGCAAGTCCCAGCGAGCCTCTTCTCCTCACACGACCGCAACCAAGGCGAGACAAGGTAGCTCGCCACCAAGTCAAGCCAAGTTTCAGTCTCGTCAAGTCATGGTGTTGTCTCGCAAAGTGATCTTCTACACGGTGCTGGCTGCAGCGACCTTTACCGGCGCACAGTCTGTCGACTGCAACATCATCCACGCTGCGTGTGCTGTGGCTTGCAACGCTAAATGGCGCAGAGATCTTGGAGGACCATGCTCATTCATGTGCATGAACAAATGCGACTGTGGTGGATCGCGTGCTTGTGTAAGAAGACGGGGACTCGTGCTATTGCGACGAGCTCAAGTGCTAAAGTTTGCGCCCCGACGAACCTATGCTCTGCATGAGGGCAAGCCAAGACATTAGTCTCAGAGCAACCAGAGGAACGGTCTGTGCTGGCCCTCAAAATACAGTACCGGTACGCACTGCAGTACCGCCGAACTCGGTTGTGATACCTCTCTTGGAGCCACGCAGCCACACAGCCACGCAGCCATACAGCCATGTAGCCATGCACCCACGCACCCATGCACCTATGCACCCATGGGTGAATAGCTTCAAAGTCCAGTCGCATACTGAACGGAAGATAGGGCAAATGCCTGATCTGTCTAGACTGATATACTGTCCACAATTCACTATACTTGTAGCGGGATAACTCATTCCAGATCATGGCGAGAGGGGTGTGTGCTGATCGACATTATATGAATTCCTCTTCTGCTACTCTGGCAATCTTGGGCCACGATTCTATTCTATTCTACACAGGCCGTGTAGCCTTGAAGAGGATACAATAACATCAAGTTCGTGAGTGAGATGTTTGTCCGTTTCAGAATCAGCAGCTGCGCGATGGATCCCCTGGATGTGAGATTTGAGGTTGCCTTCGATTAACTCGGAACGTGGAGGCACGTCAATAGACCGGTTTTATTCCGCCGTTACACAGGGCCCAGGACGTGTTTTCAGATCATGGGGGAGAGACCTCAAAGACTCCCCCCGGATCTCACTTCACAATTGGACGTCAACCAAACAACCAGCCCAGTTTCCTTCTCCTCGCAAGCTCAACCCCACTGTGCGGCAAGGCAACTCATCCAACAAGCTCAGCACTCAACACGAAGTCAGTCAAGATATGGTGGTTTCTCGCAAAGCCATCTTCTACGCGGTGGTGGCTGCAGCTGTAAGCTTTGCCAGCGTCCGGGCTGTCGATTGCAACATCATGCACTCGGTGTGTTTCACGGGTTGCCACTTCCGATGCAAAGATCCTGGAGGACGTTGTGCGGACAACTGTATGGACAAATGCGATTGCAGGGCATTCGCGTGCATGTGCGAGAAGACGAAAGACTCGTACTACTGCGACGAGCTCAAGTGCTAATGCTTTCCGAGCTGAAACCCATTGAGATTGGACATGGCGGCTAGGACAACTGTATCCTTCCGATTCATCGAGTCCTTCATGCTGCCTTCTCAATGACGCGACTGATCCCAGTTTGCGACTTGAAGAGCGACAAATTGGACGTTTCCCGGCCAGTTCTGTACTCAGATTCGCTTCGAGGGTTCATTGAGAACGAAGAGTAACGTTAACGTTATCTTGAGTTGGCTAACAGAGCCAATGTGTTGTTCTTTAGGGACAGAAAGCCGAATGCGTCCTTGTTTCCTTCTGGCACAGGCATCTCAACGCTTTCCAATCGCACTTTTCGGGACAGCTGATTGCACATGATCCAAGATCTTTGCGACACCTGGCCGTGCAAGCCGCGGCACATATACTATTCTGTGGACACTGTTATAATCTGCGGCATGGACGCCGTAGCTCATAGCTGCAGCGAAGAAGATCAGCCCGTGAGCGAAGACTATTGCATAGCGAGACGGGATCCTGGCTGACTTGATTGGCAAGTGCTGAGGCTGGGCAATACGTGCACAACTACCCGCTATCGGGCCACACGCACGTCATCCCTGCTCTGCTCGTGCTCATGGTTGACGTCCACTCGTAAGGTGAGATGCGTTGCCTTCCAGTTGGAGTTCCAGCCTCAACTCCACACTGCCCATGGTTGCCGACACTATCTCCAGATATCCTAGTTATAACCTATGGTTGCGTATGCAGCCTCTCTTGTCTTTGGTGTTTTACAGCAGATGTGAGTGAAGAAGCCAGAACCTATTTATGTGCATGAAAGATGAACCCACAGCCTATTTATGTACTTACATTGACGAGTTGAACCCAGAGCCTATTTATGTGCATTGACGAGAGGATACAGAATACTCGAAGTTATGGTAGTTGAGGACGGAGAAAGGAAGCGCCTGATTGTTTTGCGACCAAGGAAAGGATTTAGTAAATAAATTACTTTGATTAGCTGTCGGCACGGTCAGCGCCTGCCGCTTTCCGTAGCGTCGCGTGAATCTGCTGGATGTGCAAAGCGACCTGTTGACTTGGGAAGATGGATATCAGGGACGGCGCTTTGCCTGGAAGCACTCTACAGTACTGTACCACATCTCACAACCTGTATGAGTAGCCCTCAAGTACTGTTGTGCACTTGGCGACCAAGACTCTTCTGCCTTCTCTGCAGAAACATGCTCATAAATAGGCCGTGGGTTCAGCTTTCATGCCAACTTTAGGCTTGATCTTTCACAGCAGCGGAACCACAGAAACCCACACCCATTTGAGTCGTACACGTACCAAAGTACAGAATTCCAGTAGCGGAATGACTCGCCTTACTCCATACCAAACCGAAGACATCAGTAAGAACCAGGGTTTTTGGAGCACGGAGAGGTAACATATTCTAGACATCCGTGGGCAGCTAGGGTAGCGGAGGTGGAAGGCTGGAATCCCGAGCTCAGCGCGTCTTACTTCCCAATTAGCCGGCAATCAAGCAACTAACCCACCGTCAGCCTGCCCGTTCGCCTTGCACGAAGCCGGCTCGAGCCAAGCCAAGATACCGTCTTGCCAAACAAAGATGCTCTCTCGCAATATGATCTTTTACACGGCATTCGCCGCAGCTATGAGCTTCGTCGGAGTCCAGGCTGACAACTGCAATATTGCTCACAGTGTGTGTGCCGCTGCGTGCATGGCCAGCTGCCGCCGCGATATTGGAGCGTGCGCGAGGAGCTGCCCCGACTATTGCGATTGCGCAGCGTTCGCGTGCAAGTGTCTTGCCACTGGAAACCCATACTATTGCGAAGAACTTGCCTGTTAATTTGGTAGCTAACGGCTGAGGACTCTTTGGTACCAACAGAAGGGTAAAGGCAATGCATGGCTCTTGAATGATATGTTTCTTTACCTTATCTGACACCACTTTGCGCTCCTCTCTCTCATGGCCCTGTCTGATTGCTGGTGCCAATGATTGGCAGTGCATTGGACGATTTTGACTAGCGGTGGATCATTCGGACGGCTGTTGGAACGATCGTATGGTACAAGCTGCTGCTAGGACGTCGCTAGTAAAGTCGTACGTTGTTCTATTGACCTGTTTTGCGTACGGATCTTCCTGGAATAAGCTTAGCACTGTGTCGTCTCCGCCGTGGGTTTTTCGCTGCAGTAACCCGCCGCAACCATAACGCTTGGGTAGCGCTCCTCCCACGCCGTCACAAGCATGTCGTAAAGCTCGGGGTGCGTCACTGCAAACGCCGCTGGGTCCTAATAAAAAAAACGCATCCAATGGACGATGAGCTTCCGCGGTCCTTCCCCTGAATGACCAGCCAAGTTGTGGGTGTACGCACCTCAGCAAAGCACACGAAAATGGTCGAGATGGCGCCGTTGAGCACCGAGAGCGGCGTGATGGCGACGCCCGCCCCGACGCAGAAGCCCATGATCGAGAGGAAGTCTATCGAAATACACACTAGGTGTCAGATACAGCAAGGCAATTCAGCTCCATCGTCAGACAACGCACAGGTGTTGTTGGTGAAGGTCACGAGGTCCGTGTACTTGGCAATGTACGCGCCGATGCCGGCGCACACGAGACCGATAGAAAGGGCGGCGATGGAGAGCACGACGAGCAAAGCGTTCGAGTCGGCAATCTCCATGAAGTTGCGCTTGGTAAAGAGATCGAGTGCGGCACGGCCGGCGCGCGTGAGCTTGAAGCCGTACATGGCCACGTACACGTAGGCCCAGTGGTTGATCGTCTCGACAAAATCTTGGATGCACACGATGAGACACTCGACGAGGCACCCGACGATACTGCCTTCTTGGCTAGACTGTGCTGCGAGCAGGCGCATGACTTGCACGACGGCTCCCACGAGCGAGCCAAAGCAGATCGAGCCAAACGACGTGGTGAGACTGCGGACCAATGCCGCGGCCGTCGTGAACTTGGACTCGGCGCCATACCAGAACGCGGCAACCGTGCCGCACGTTGTCGTATCGGAGATATGGCGGAGCACCTGAAGTCCCCAGTAGAGTGCCACGAGTAGGGAAATGTACGCGAAGTAGTTGGCCGTCGTGACGTGCTCCAAGCCTGGGAACGACTCGGCACAGCGCTTCTTGGAGACCCAGACCACGCCACTGTACCGACACGAGTTGGACGCACACTCGGCATTGTCCGTACACTGGTCACCGTTCGCTTTGAGGCCAAGAGAACCAGTGGTGTTGATGACCTTGGCCACGCCCAGCAGCACGAGCAGGCAGAGAATCATCCACCCTGTCTGTGCGACCGCGATGAGCACCGCGAAGAGATACGTCGACAAGTGTTTCGTGATCACGGCTCGCACGACACGGACGTTGGCGACTAGGAACGATATGTCGGCGTGCACCCCGCACGCAAACGCGAAAAAGATGATGAGCAGCAAGACGCCCAAGATGATGTACGCGACCGACTTGACGATACACGCCGCAATCGTCATGGCGAGAGCGATGACGACGGCCCCCCACGACAAGAAGAGGACCATGGGCTTCGTGAAGATGGAAACGAGCACGGCAATCGCAAGCGACAGCACGAGTGCGAGTGCGGACAGAGCGAGCGCAATGTGAATGATGGTGCGGGTTTGGCTGGCCGTCGAGAACGGCGTCGACTTGGTCTCGGCGGGGTCAGCGGCGTCGCGCACCGTGTCGAGTCCCCAGACGATCAGCGCCACGGCCAAGAAGATGACGTTGGCAATGAAGAGCAGAGCAAAGGGCCAGTCATTATACTTGCGAGAGGTTTCGGTCTCGGGACGTAAGGGGGTAACGAGTACGGGTACGTGGTCAGCTTCGACGTCGACGGTTTTGGGATCCATGAGGGGCACCGCGATGGCGACGGGAGAGGCGGTGGCTGTCTTGGAAGGCTCCATCAATGTGAAGGATGCTACGAAAGATATGGATTGAGAACTGAGAGGCGCTCAGTGAATCCAAGGTCGAATCCTTGGAGGGGGGAAGTGGGGAAGTGAACCCACGCGTCCCATACGATAAAGTGAACCCAATAGGCCACTGGAAAGACGCAATGACCTAGTATAGATTTCCCTTGAATCATCAAAACTACGCTAGAACGGATTTAGCGAGGTACGCTTAGATAAAACCAACACCAACGCTATCTATAGTAACCAGGCTTAACAAACGATATCATTTGAGACAGGTATGTGTTTTGAAAGTGGCCAGAAATAATGTATAACTCATTTTCAATCAGCTGAACTTATGACCCAAGTTGGGTGGGTTGTAAATCAGCACAGAAGATCTTTTCCCAAAGATCCCGAAGGGAATGAGATCAGTCTGCCTGGTTCATCCACGTATTTCTCGATATTACTATTCGATAGTAGGGGTCTGCTCTCAGGCATGATCATCCGAGTCCCACGTGATGGTTCTCACGACGCCGCCCTCGGTCAGCACCAGCACGAGACGAGCGATCTCTGGTAGTGCGCAGTGGAACGCACGCAGCACATTCACGACGGCGAACCGCACACGCGGCTCGTCGGCCAGCACTGCGTCACGCAAAGGCCCCAACCGCGCAGCGCACACGTGCTGCAGTTGGCGTCTGCACGTCACATGCAGTCGCGTGAGTGGCAGCGACGCTGACGCGACCACGAGGCGCTGAATGGCAGCGCGTTCAATGGTCTCGGACGACATGGTCTGGAGATCCAGGTACAGTTCTTGGAGTACGCCACGCGCCACGCCACTCGCGAGTGCGTCCACCAGTGGTGTGATCCACAGGGGCGCGGTGCGGTGCTCGGCGCCCGCAATCAGCTCGTCGTCGAGAAACAACTGATCCCTCACGAGTCGGTGGCGCATGCGGAGGTCGCTTGTGCCCAACAGCGACAGAGACGTGATACGCCCAAGACAAGGCTGCTGCCACGCGTGTAGGAGCGGGTCCACCGTCTCGACGACGCGTCGGTCCAGGTACAGCACACGGAGCTGCGGGAAGCTCTGAAGTAGTTGTGTGAGATCCTCTCGCGTCACGACTGCGCGGTCAAGCTTCAGCGTCTCGAGCGTCGCACAGGATACGAGCGGCAGCATGCCGGTGATGCGGTGCGCGATTGCCTTTGTCTGGGGCGTCAAACATCCACGCTGTGCACCTTCAAAGCCGAGTGTAAGCGACGAGAGTGCCACGCCATGGCCATGTGAGGTACTGTCACAATCCACTGCCTGCCACGCTATCACAGACGCTGTCAGTGTCCACACGAGTCCGTACCCGCCATACACGACGCCCACCGAGCCGCCGTCGCTCAAAATGTGCACAATCAGATCGAGTTCTTCTTCACCTTCCCGGAGAGCGACTGCCACGCATTCGTCCGTGTACCACATTGGCTCAAAGAACAGGCGCGTGCCACATGCCAACTGCACCGTGGACCCGAGCGGCAGATACTTTACGTGGAGACGAGCTAGCATATCCAGGTCATTGCCAAACCGCAACCGTAGTGCGTCGCCAACGACGTCTCGTAGTGGCGTTCCGCTGTCAACCAGTTCCATGATATAGTCGCTCTCCGGCTCCTCAAGCGCGAGGCCCGTCGAGAGCAGCGACAGTGATAGTGGCATCGCCACGCGGCGACGGCGGGAGAACAGCGCGTACGCGAGCCACGCAAGCCGCAGCGATTTGTCGCTCGGCTGAGTCGCGTAAAACAGGTAGCTGCACCGCAATACCGAGACACTCGGTGACGACAACGCCGCAGCAGAGAGCGCTGCACCGACGTGCCGGTAGTCGCAGTGGCTGCAGCCAAAGAGGGCGACCGTGTGGACGGACGGCGTGCCGTCATTTATAAGCAACATCCTCAGTAGCAGACCCAGATCTCGTCCTCGTCCGACCAGACCCCGAACAGTCTCAAGATCTGCTCCAGCGGATCGTGGACGAGAGGGCGGTGCGAGCTGAATCGTGAGGCGATCGATCGTGAGCTGCAGATGCCGCGGGCTTTCGGTTCGCGCGCGTGCCAGTAGTGCCAGGATCGTGCGTATGGTGGTGAGATCATCCGACATTCGTGACGCAGGTCCAGGCGTCTGCTGGTGCGTCGAGGGCCGCGCGGAGAATGACCCGAAGCGCAGCAGGCGTGACAACCGAACTCCTCTGAACTTCGCACGGTAGCGCCTTGTCGTCCCTTTGCCGCGTATCGTCACGCGCATAACACCTCGACAGTGCCACCCGTAAAGATGGTAGTGCGCCCCCTACTAAATGTGGTTTGAGCTTGTTGACCACGGCAGTCAGCAGCGCGACACACGCCGGTGTGCCATGGAAAAAGCCAATCCAGAACGCGTCCGCAATGCCGACACTTGACAATCGTGAGTGGTTCGACCGGACCCCAACGTCTGCAAACGTCGACGGCGACAGCGCGAGCTCCTCGGGCAGCAGCGACTCGTCTTCGTCGTCATTTTGCCAAAGCGCCACGATCACGCGCCGCCAGAAAAGCTGATGCGTCGCCGGCTCAAATCCTCGACAGCAGCTCACGGCGTGCACAACGCCAAGCGCTAGTCTTAGACGCGCACCAATGAGCCGAGCACTACGATCCATCGTCTTCGTCATACTCGCTGGTTCGACGACGAGGTCCACGTGTTCGCGGACGGGATCGACCCAGTTGCAGTGGCGCTCAAAGCCCACGCGGGCCCACTCGGCGCCACGAAGCGGCTCAGTGTATCGCGACAGAAGGGCCCACGCCTCGGTCTGCGTGAGCATTTTGTAGTCGTTTCGTGCCTTGAAGGGCACATGCGAGGCGGTGCTGGGAGACGTGGCGAATATCAGAACCAGACTTCTTTCTGCCAGATTCGATTATGTGCATGATGGCTTTGATTTTTGAAGATATTGGTGGAGAACGACACATTGCTCCCCAGCCAAAAGAATTGTTGCGTTAAGTCTCTTGGGTTTGACTTCTCTGTGACGCTTTCGTACGAGACACTGCCTTCTTCTGCATTGTATATATAGCAGAGGGGAGGCCAACGAATAAACCCATTGGGAAAACCGCCATAGGAGGCGAGGTATGCCATGTCCCGAAACAACAGCTCCACGCTGCCACGTGTCCCTTCCTCGTCGTCTCTAAATCTCGTTGAGGATCGCCGCACGCGCCAGGCATGGATTCAGCAGCAACTCGAAGACCGGCGACGACGGCGAGACAAGGAGCTGGGCGAGCAGCAGACTGAGCTGCAGCAGCACCACGAGCGGCTCTGGAGTCCGTTTGTCCACGAAGTCGCGCGCACGCATGAGCTTAACATTGCCTGGAAGCAGGACAAAGGCTTCTTTACGTGGGACCGCGTGCTTGCGTTTGAGGAGCTCGAGGCTCTACGTGTCACGAGCTTTGCGCTCAGGACGATTCCCAGCCAGCTCGCCGAGATATTTCGCTCGCTCACAACGCTGTCACTTATCGCCTGTGAGCTGGAGAGTCTTCCAGACAGCGTACGCGTCCCATGTGTGCACTGGGTGTAGTGGCCAAGTCATCTGACCATTGCGCACTGTAGATCGGAGACATGAGTTCGCTCACCGAATTGGATCTCACCAAGAACCGTCTCGTTCATTTACCGGAGTCACTGGCGTCGCTCACGACACTGCAGCATCTCAACCTCTCAAGTAATCTACTAGAGACACTACCCGTGAACTTTGGCGATCTCACCGGTCTCTCGAAACTTTGGGTCGAGAACAATCGTCTCACGGTTCTGCCAGATTCCATCGCGCGCTCCAAGGCCCACACCGCCAACTTTACCAACAACCGGCTCGTGCGACTGCCCGATACAATTGGTGACATGGCGAACCTCGTCCATCTGAGTGTGAATATGAACCAGCTCACGGAGTTGCCCGATGCGATTGCCAAGCTCACGCAACTGCAGACGCTCCACGCCTCTCGGAACAGGCTCTCGAGTCTGCCACGCAATATCGGGAACCTTGTCGCGCTCCGCGAGCTGCGGCTCGACTGGAACCAGATCACGGAACTGCCGTTCTCCTTTCGGCTGCTCCACTCGCTCGAGACGCTTTGCATGGAGCGAAATCCACTCAAGCTGCCGCCGAGCGAGTACATTGCCAAGGGCGTGCGCTCGACCATGGCGTACATGGAGCGATCGCTCGAGGAGTTTATCCGCATGGCGAGACGCCAGGCCGTCGAGAAGCTGCAGGACGTACTGCGCTTCGCCATGAAGTTTGTCGACGAGCGCCACGCCAAGACCACGCGGGGCGCAGCGTTGGAGCCGCAGGAGACGCTCGATCTGGAGATTTTGGACTCGCTCTTCGAGCCGCGCGTCGAGCGTGTCATCAAGCAGACGGAGAAGCTGCCGTTCTTTGGCGTCGTGTGGGAGCAGTTTTTCGACGACATCCTCCCCCTTCTCGAGCGGCGGTCGGGCAACGCCTTCCAGCTACTCACGTTCTGCACACGAGAGGAGATCGATGACGCGCTCCAGCACTACGACGACTTTTTCGGCCCGGCGTCGATGACTGACCGAGCAGTTTCGTTCCGCCGCTGCGCGTGTATCGACGAGCTCGAGTTTCGAACGACGGGCGTACGCAAGCGCAAAGTGTGCATACCCGGACAAGTGCCATTCAAGTGCGAGCGCAGTGCTATGCTCGTGCGCATGACCATGATGACGACTGAGGAAGCCAAGGACCAGCTCGCGAGCACGTACCTGAGCCGCAAGATTGCGCGGCTCGTGGCCAAGACCAAGCGCAAATGTGTCGAGTACATCAACTCGGAGCAGGGCGTCGCGTTCTTTGAGAAGCTCGCGCGCGAGCTCGCGAAAGCGCACTGTCTGCGCCGCAAGCGTGTCAGGAAACTCGGTGTGCGCCACGCCAAGGAGAAGCGCGGCTTTGAGAAGCAAATGCACAAGCTGCATGCGAAGCGCGAGGCGTTAGAGCGAGTGCGGGACGCACGCCGCAAAACGCTAATGGAGAAGCTCGAAGTCGTACGCAAAGAACGCACGAGCATGGGAGGCGGCAGCAAGAAGCTCCAGCGACTGGAGGGCAAGATTATGGAGCTGGAAAAAGAACTCGCGAAGGAGCCGATCGAGAGTAAAAAACTGCTGCAAGTCGACTTGGCGATGGAGGCACTCGTGAACGCTGAAGCAAAAGCAGTGGAGAAGTACGAGAAGCAGAAGGCGACCGAGATGAACGACGGCGAGCCGCTGTCGGCCGAAGAGGACAATGACGAAGAGGGGGAGGACGAAGAAGAAGGAAGCGGCGACGATGGGGAAGACGCCGACACAGACGACGATGGTGAAGAGAACTCGGACGGTGAGGAGGAGGAGAGTGAGAAGGAGGAGATGAACAAGACACCTGCAGGCGAGCCCCTGACGGACGATGCTGACGGGGCGCCGCGTAGCTTCTTTACGATCGACATGCCCGATCTCCACGTGCAAGACTATCGCCGCGTGACGAGCCATCGGATCGAAAGCAGTCTGGGCGAGGACCGAGTCGTGAACGAAGAGGAGCTACTGGAGCTCTACCAGCAGCAACTGCGCGACGCGTACGTTGCCGAAAAGTGCGCGCTCGTGGAGAAGAAGGCGACGCACGAGTTTCTTCAAATGCGTGCTGTGCTCAAGAGATGGATGGGCCACGGCACGCGGTCCGTGTTTGAGGCCTGGCGCGAAGTTGTCAAGGCAAATCGCGCCAACGCCGAGCTGGTCCAGCAAAAGAAGACTCGCAAGCAGCATATCGAGGCGCAGAACAAGCTGCTCGCTGAGGAACTCGCTCGTGTGGAGGCCCGAAAGTGGGTGCACCGTGTCGACATGTACACGGACGCCGTCTACTTTGAGCACAGCGAGACGGGCGATACGAGCTGGACGCCGCCAATGTACTGGGAAGAAGAGCAGCAACGGCTGTTACAGACGCGCAGCAATGGCATTGGTCGTGCCGCCGTGCCGCTGCTCAAGCTACCACCGGTATGACACGCACAACCAAGCGAACGGACCGAAGCGAGGAGTGGAGACTTTGCAGTTAGCCAATAGTAGTTACGATGTGTTTGCCGGATATTCCTGACTGTGGAGCGCTTAGCGAACGGCGGTCGTAAGTGGTATTTGGTTGGTCGTGGAGTACCCCGCTGTGAGCAACATGTCTGGGTAAATCTCGTACCACTCGGCCATGAGCTCCAGATAGAGGTCACTCTGGGACACCGCAAACGCCGCAGGGTCCTGCGCATGTGCAATGAACGATACTCAGATCCGACGGTTCTCCCACTCAGAAATCCTTCACCTCGAACGCACCTCGGCAAAGCACACCAAAATGGTCAACACGGCGCAGTAGAGTACCGAGAGCGGCGTGATGGCGATGCCCGCGCCGATGCAAAAGCCCATGATCGAGAGGAAATCTGTGGGTTATGAAACCAAAGAACCAACGGATCAGTTGTGTGAGAAGGATACTGAGGAGGTCAAGCTATGCCAAGCCTGTCAGCGACTACGTACACATGCTGCTGGTGAATGCCACGAGATCCGTGAACTTGGCAATGAATGCGCCAATTCCGGTGCACACGAGACCGATCGAGAAGGCAGCCATCGTTAGAGCGATGGCGAGCGAGTCGTTATGGGTGGCCCTCAAAAACCGGCGTTCACTGAAGAGATCGAGCACGGCGCGGCCGGCGTGAGTGAGCTTGAAGCCGTACATAGCCACGTACACGTACGCCCAGTGGCTGATGGTCGCGATGAAGTCGCTGATGCAGTCGAGAAAACACTCGATGAGGCACCCGACGACACTGCCTTCCAGGCGAGCCAGGTCAGCGAGCTGGCGCATGACTTCAATGCTTGCACCGATAAGCGAGCCCAGGCAGATCGAGCCAAAGGACGTGGTCAGACTGCGGCCCAGCGCCGCGCCCGTCGTGAACTTGGACTCGGCACCGTACCAGAACGCTGCGACCGTGCCACACGCAGTCATGTTGGAGATATGGCGGAGCACTTGGAGTCCCCAGTAAAGTGATACGAGCAGGCACGCTAATACGACGTAGTTGGTGGTCGTCAAGTGCTCCAAGCCTGGGAACGAGACAGCACAGTGCTTCTTCGAAATCCAGACCACGTCACCGTATCCGTACCGACACGAGTTGGACGCACACTCGATATTTTCCGTACACTGCTCGCCGTTGGGCTTGAGCGCGCTGCTCGGAGTAGTAGTGGCGGCTGAAATCGTAGCCTTGGTGACTCCGAGAACCACAAGCAGACAGAGAATGGCCCACGCGGTCTGCGCGATCGTGACAAGCACAGCGACGACGTATGCCGGCCAGTGCCTCGCGATCGCGGTCGACGCGATGCGGACGTTGGCAACCACAAACGCCAACTCGTCGACAAGTAGCAGTGTGTAGAGACCAAAGCCGATTGTGATCACGAGACCGATGAGGATGAGAAAGACGGATTTCATAATGCACGCCGCGACGGTAGCGGCAAGCGCAACGGCGATGGCTGTCCAGTGCAACACCCACATCATCGTGCGCGTGTAGATAGAGAAGAGGACTGCGAGGACCAGTGATAGCACGAGTGCGAGGGTGGCCATGGCGAGCGCGATGTATACGAGAGTACGCGCGTCGCTGGCCGTGGTAACTCGGTCACTCTGGGGCGTCGCCTTGGATGGGTCGTGTAGCAAAAGGGAAGATTTGTCGACGTGCATCATGTCGAGCCCCCAATGCACGAGCGCCCCGCCCATGGCAGCCACGTTCACGAGGAAGAGCAGTGCAAAGGGCCAGTCATGGCAGCCGCGCGATACTTCCGTGTCGGGTCGGATGGGAACGACCGCTAGTTCCGGCAATGGCACCGTGAAGGCGGCGGCCGACGTGGTGGGCGTTTTCATCAACCGACGTGTAAGATGGGAAGACAGAGTAAGTGAATGAATGGGTTAGCAAGATGGAATCTCCCTTTCCATTGCTGCTGGTGCGAACAACCACCTCGCGCTGATGTTGGGGAATGGTCCATGCCGTTGGCTTGATCGCAGCTCGGCATACGGTGGGAACTGTATCGTCCAGTTCCCCCGGTGCTGGAGGAGCTGTACTGCGCATAGCCGAGGTTCAGGACAACGTTCTTGTGCGTTTTTTATCTCGTTCGCATGGCATCGTTGCTGGATCATTCAACGATTCTCCAAGTACGCGACGGTGTCCAGATCAGTTCGACAATTATTGTTCCCCCCTTGTACAATAGAAGTGGCGGTGATAGGTGGCAGACCTCACTTCAACGAGGAAGATAGCAGCTGTCACTTGCTACCACAGTCATCGAATGAATAGCCTCCCTCACGACAAGCCACACATCGAGAATGCTGCAAGTTCACGTGGTACAATTATTGCTAGCACGCTGAAGTGATGGTGATGGCCATTTATAGACTTCGACCGGAAAAGTCTGACTTGGAGCTCCCGCTTCATGCGACCACTTGCCGCCCGTGATCTCAACATTCGCACTCACCAGCTAACTCGCAGTTGAAGCCTGGTGTCAGCGAGATCGTTACAGCATATCTCTTGGATAAAGAGATTGACGCTCTGGAGCACCTCTCTCCAACGCAAAAAACCTTGAGCGAAGGGAACCCATACTCGAATACACTGACAATGGATTCAACTACATCTGCCTCTGTCATTGGGATGCTGCATGCGAACGAGCGGCGCAGTGTCGAACACGGAAGCGTGCAAGCACTCGCCCTCGAGTGGTGAACTGGAGAGTGATGCTCACTTCGGAACTTGCTTGGTCGGTGGCATGAAAATTTTGCTTGTACAGCCACAAATTGAAAGGAAAAATTATCGAACAGGATTGTTTGCCAGGATTCCTTCCCTGTCAACCCACGGATGATCAGAGGATGAGATCTCATTTCAGCCGCATATTACCCAATAGCTGATACCAAAAATCAATTTATAACCAATCAGTATGACTGGGCGGACAGTGGCATGACATCATGGCCAGTCATATTCATGCCGCATGAGATCAAACCGAGTCCCCCCCCCCACGACAAGATGCATTTCTGATGCTCAACGTCATTCTGCGGCTCGCCTTCAAGGTATTATCACCATACTCCAAATCCTCCAGCCAATCCAATCTCACGCATGACTATGTTCGACGCCACACCCATGCCGCGCAACGCCTTCGTCAACATCACTATTTTGCACGCCCGCCAAGAGACCGCCTCCGTCGGTTTGTTTGATAGATTCTTGCGGTCCAAGTTCCCGTCGCTACAAAGCTACTTGAACTGGGACAGGGAGCGGCGCATGCTGACCGAGCTATGACTGACCACGACGCCCTTTGATAAATGCACCACATCTTCTTGCCGACCAACGTGATTGTAGAATGAGGGAATGAAATAAGTTCTAATCGGGTAGCCTGAATATGTTACTGTCAGTTTTGCGATTGCCACGCGCATCCAATTGGTGTTCATGTATTGAGGGGCACAAACCTTTTCCACAGGTACAAGGGAGTGCTTCTAGAACCAGACAAAGCTGAAGGAGATATTCAGGATTTGAAAATGTTCGCCGGCTCAGCCTGATTCTATTGTTTTCTCTACACCACTGTATACATCTTCTCTGCTGAGGACGCCTACTCAGTTCACAGTCGCAGACTACGGTCCTCGAAGACGCCGTCCCAGCTGAGCCATAGTTTCACTTTCGGAAAAGTCTTCTCCACCTTCATGACGAAGCGCTCGCCAAAGTCAACGCTCGGTTGGTGCGCTGTCTGCGGCTTGCCCATTGGGTCTTCGAAACTCGTAGGTGTATTCTTCACACGGCGCGATGACTTGTTGAGAGAGAACATTCTCGTGCTTGGTGGTACGAGTCTTCAGTTGGCACGAGCGCGACTGTCTGTTGGGTTGGCAAATGTTGGAATGATCTCTTGCTCAGAGTATCAGAGGCCGCCACGTAAAAGCGAAAGTCCTTGGACATTATTCTAGTACCGATGATACACAAGCTCCCATCTCTCTACTACAATATTTTGAGAGAGATAGCAACTTCATTTCATGATCCTAGGAAGCCAGCCATACTTTGAAGAAATTTGGCAACACTCATCAGGGGAACCAACTCACTGTGCGTTCGAAGCCCGCTCGCGTAGAAAGCTGTACTTTATCTCTGGCTGTCCATTACGCGACAGATTCTGCAATCCGGTGTCACAAGACGATGAGATGAACGCACAGTCTGAGCAACAGGTGAGATCTCACAGATGAATCGGTCAGTAAGGAACCATTCAATATGCTTGACGCACAGATTTGGCCAGTGAAACGAGTGATTGTGAATCTGTTAGTTGTGCAGAGAGATTTGGAAAACGAAACTCAGCTCAAAGAGTGCAGCTATGGTCCTATCGTGAACCCACGAACATGGCTACAGTGCACCACTTTATTGACCATGGCCCCATGTACATAGTCATCGAGCCGTAAACCACCGTTCGAAGCTACTGCTCTAATCAGCTCATTCCACATTCTACCTCCAAGGTCTCAGCATCGAAGCATTCTACCCAGCACACCTCCAAGGTCATGTTCGACGCCACTCCCATGGGAGAAAGAATTGCAAAGCTTCGGAGTGATCATGGCTGAAATCTGATGACTAGGCAATCTCATCTGTATCACTGGCTTACCGAACGCTTACTATATAATACCACCACGCCGACTGCAGACATGGCTAACTAGATCAAATACACCTATTACTCTGCCTCCAAAACTCCTTTTGCTTCTTCCATCATCGCGATTTCAAGCCCGCGATATTCGCTTTCCATCTGCCTATCGGAATGGAGGCGAAGCGCAGTTCATTCTCATGTTATGTCAGGACTCACGGGGGCTGACGGAGAGCTGCTCGTCGGCCAAGATCGAGCAGGCTCGCTGGTAGCGTCCGTGTGGCCAGCCCCGGGAGTGGTGGGAGGGTGTTAAACGAGCTCGATCGGAGCTGGAACGAGCAGGCGCGGTGCGCAGACCGATGCCGTTGTCGGCAGGACTTGGACGAGCAGGCGGCGTTGGTGATGATCGCGAGCGAGCACAGGCGTCTGCGAGGCGGAGCGCTTGCAGAGCGCCAGCGTGTACGAGAGCACATGCTGCACGAGCACCTCAAGTCAGCCGCGCGGCGAGCGGCGTGGTGGCTGCCTCTGCCGACGGGAGTTGATCTGGCCGACGGAAGCACGTTGGTCTTGTCGCGGCACCGCTGGAGTCGAGAACGCGGCGTGGTTGTGGTCGCGGCTGAGTGCTTGCGCGCGAGGCCGAGAACTCGAGAATGAACTGCACCTCCTATCCTAACTACCGCGAGGAAAACCTTTCCGGCGCGGGCCAGTAGGGTGAAAAACCTCGTACCTAACTAAACCTTACCAATGGTGTTGACCCGCGCAATCCGCGGCACATGTAGGGACGGCGCACTGTCCGGATGTGGCCGCGGGCAACATCCATCGCTGAAGCCGAAGTTGAAGCGGGGGCCGATGACGCGATCACCGCAGGAGACGAGAGCTGGTTCCTCACCGGCGGTGGAAAACTCATTTTCCAGCAGTCGCGGCAACTCCACTTTAACAATATGCGCTGTACTAGCTGCGAGGGAAAGAGATAACGAGAGGAGCACATAAGAACGTGATGCTGTGGATTTTTGACGCATCCTTGATATTATTGAGGTGTTTGAACTGCTCTGCATTCCACAAGTCTAAATAGTTTTGGTATAGCACGTGAGTGCACTCAGCTGGCTCTCACAGCGTGCGGTCCTGGAACACGCCGTCCCCGCTGAGCCACAGCTTCACTTTCGGGAAAACCTTCCCGACCTTCACAGCGAAGTGCTCGCCAAACTCAGCTGTCGGTTGCTGCGACGTGGCGTTTCCCTGCGCCTTCATCATCGGCTCTTCGAACTTAGCCGGGATGTTGTTCACACGGCGCGAAGACTTCTTGAAAGAGAACATGGTTCTGTCAGATACTTGGTTCTTGTGTAATTGTGGGGTGGTGGTGCGCCGAGTCCTGCGACTATTGTTGTGCGTGGCAAATGTTGGAATGATCTTGTGTTGGGCACCACAGCCCACTGCGGCCATCTCTCTCACACTCTCTTCCTCAATCCCTAGTGACACCCTGGATATCAGTGTTGAAATATTGTATCTGAATGAACCCAAAGATATCAAAATCCAGCAATATCCACAGTGTATCCACAGCGTTGTGGGTTCAGACCGAACACTTTCAGTGGTTTCAGCCCAAAAGGAGTCAGATGTGGGTCCATAAAGTAGATAAAAGGAACCCACTTAAAAATGAGTGACGTGTGGCAACTCAAACTTGGCCCTTCTAGTGGACCCATAGTTCTTGAGCTGTATCAAAGTGGCACGCACTGAGGTCTCTCGTTCACTAGGGCCATTTATTGAGGTGTGGAGTGGGTTGAATGTTTCAAAATTCAGTGTATTAGTGTACATCTCGTTTTCCATTGGCGGCCCGGTGCATCTAGTGCTGCTTGGACAAACGGCAGAGAGCGCAGCAGCTACGCATACGCAGCGTATCCACTGACAGGACACGACCACACGGTCCACGCCGCCACTTGCTCAGAGTCATCTTGGACGGTCTCGTGGTCGCTTCGTCCACGACGGGATCGCGCTTGCGCTTCAGCGGCAACGACGTCACACTCGCGGACTCCGACTCGTCAGCGTCGCTCGATTCGAATCCACACCCAAACGAGTGGTCGTCGTCTTCTTCCATTTCTGGCTCACTCTCCATCGCAGCGACATCCTCACTCAGCTGAAACTTGGGCACGCTCACGAGCACGTCGATGCGCGAGCGTTCGCACTTGTGGCCACGCGGCAAGTACTCGCCCAGCGACGCACGCTTCCTCATCGCGTACTTCTTCTGAAAGTACTTGTTGGCCGTCTTCTCAGGCGTGAACGACTGCAGAAGCTCGTCAATGGGCGAGGCGCCCAAGCTCGAGCGCCTGGCTTTCTTCATAGGCGTGGTCAGTTGCGTGGCACCGTTGGATGTGTAGAGATCGAACCCCTTGAAGAGCTGGAGCTCCGATCCAATGCGCTCCTGGTGGGTGGACGGCAGGTGCTTTAGCACGTGATGCTGAAGCTGCTCGATCGTCATGTCTTCGTCGACCGAGAGCGCGAACGAGCCTTGGTCCATGTCGAGATCTCCACCGACGATGAGGCAGCGCACATTGCGGCTGGAGGTGGCCGTGGGCGGAATCGTGAGCGACATGGTTGTCCTGTGAGTGGCCTTGCTGATAGACTTGGGCTTTCTGTTGTGTGGCTGATTGCAGAATGAGCTGTCCGTTCTGATGAGCAAGTTGACGAAGCGACCAGAATTTGGCGGGCAATTGCACAGACCAGATGGCTACACTTTCGGTGAGTGATGGTCAGTGGGAACGTTCTCCAAAATGACCAGCACTCACGCTGAGCTTGTTGTTGACGACGAGCTCACATGTCGAATGCACTTATTGTGAATACTAAATGGGATATGGAACTTGGCTCAGCCATAAAATAATCAAGATACGTCAGCTTCAATTGAATCGGCGTCGTCCCTAAACGCAGCACCCCTGTCTACTCGCTCACTCATGGGGCAGCCTCTGTGTCGCTATCGATTGACTTGCTCAGGCGGATGAGCTCGAAAACGGCCTTGGCCCACTCCCAGCCATGGTCGGCCGAGACGCCCTCGCCTTCACCGATGAACTTGGCGGCCTGCTCCGAGTTCGTGCAGGTCAAGACGCCGTACACGACGGGAACCTTGCCCTTCACGTTGAGCTTCATGATGCCTTGCGCCACGGCCTCGCTCTGAAAGTCAAACTTGTCCTCGAGCTCGTCACGCACAAGGAGCCCGAGACACACGACGCCGTCGAGACTGCTGCCTTCGCTTTCGATCAGTCGCTTGGCAGCAAACGGCAAATCGTACGGACGCAGCACGTGGAGAAACACAATGTCCCGACGCGCGACGCCCTTTTCAATCAACGCGTTCATTGTGCCCGTGACGAGCGGACCCACGACCTCGGCGCGTGCGTGGGCAGAGACGATCCCGACGCGGAACCCACGGACGTTCTTGTGTTGCGTCGTCGGCATTGTTTTCCTGTGGTGAGCCTTCGGAAGATTTTCGGTTCTGATGTTCCGCATGATTCTGCTTGAGGACTCCACAGTTGCATTCTACCACGTCACATATTTGAATAAAACATCTCAGGGTGTTTCAAACAACCAATTTTCCAACAGTTGGCATGACTCCAACATTCCAACGTTTGCACACAGCACAATCCGTTGTTCCGCAGCGTCGCAGAAGAAGACCAACTCCGAGCCCGAAAGTTACCGCCCGTGTCGCGTAACTTTCATCGAAAACTACGGTCATGGACGCGTTCGCCTATCCCGAGTATTACGATTTCCCGCCATTCTTTACGTACGTGTCCACATCCCGTAGTTTACGCGTAATTTACCACGGCAACTTGCAGCAATGGGGCGGACGAATATGGACGATGGAGGTCTGACGCTGCGCCGCGCATGGTGACGTCCTTCGCAGCCTGCAGCCCGTGCGAGCGACGCGCGAGAAGCAGCTCGTGCTCTGGAAGCAGCTGATCCTCGAGTTCCACCGCACGCAGGGCCAGCCCGTGCTTCAGCCGTTTACGTCGCCGCTCTTTGAGAACACCAAGATCTCCCGTACGTCTTGTTGAAATGCATGCTGGGAGAGTGCCCCTCTGCTGATGGATCTCTATGTATACGACAGGAAAGATGGCGTCCGAGGGGCGTGTGGCTGTGGTCGAGTACCTCGTGCGCTGCGGCAACGGCGCGTGGGAGGACGACACCAAAACGCGATGCCGCATCATGTGGAAGAAACCGGCCGAGTGGGCCGCCGAGATCTACGACTTTGTAGGGCGCCATGATTCCCCCTGTGTACCGTGTCTTGTACAGAGCTAATCTGTACATACGTAGGCCAAGGAGCGCGGCATGATCGGCAACGTGTTCACAGTCTACGAGCTGTACGCCGGCGAGGAAACGCTCGGCTCCGGTACGAACTCATTATGAGTTTTCGTCAGAGAATGGGTGGATCCTAATTTCTGGGGAACTCTTGACGCAGCGCTCCACGGCATGGAGCCATGGCTTCTGCGCGAAGCACTCAAGGTCCTCGAGGGCGAAGGCAAGGCCGCGATCATTGACGGCGAGACACTGGAAGAAGACGGAGTCAAGTTCCTCGCGGCTGAGTGAGATTTCGAGTTTGTCGGCGAAATGTAAATTTTGGGAATTGTTGAAGAGCCCGTTGAAGAACTGGAGGGAGTGTCGTTGCCGTGTCTCGTAAACCGTTGCGTGTTGTAGGACCCCCTCGTCTCGTGCTTCTTCGTCGCGTCGCTCATTCCTCGACATACACCTTCAACAAGCCTCCCTTCTTCCTCAGCCACTCTACGGGCAAGAGCCTCACAGACAAACGAACCCAACCAAAGGAAGAAGACCTCAAGGCAAGTGATTATGGCCGGCTCCAAGACCATTGCCAAGCCCGTGCTCGTGGATGAGCCCGGTGCGATCGCGTCGCCGTCGCTGGATGGCGCGGGCCTCCACATCGGACTCGTGTACACGCGCCACTGCAAGGAGATTGTTGAGGCGTTGGTCATGGCCTGCCGCGGCGAGCTGCTGCTCAAGGGCGTGGCGCGCGCCAACATCCACGAGTTGGAAGTGATGAAGCCGTACGACATTCCGTACGCGATGAAGCGTATGCTGCAGAGTGCACCGATCAAGCTCGACGCAGTCGTGTGCATTGGCTGCCTCGCACGTGGACAATCGGTCGCGTTCGACTTTGTGGCCGAGGCCGTGACGCGCGCCTGCATGAAGATTGGCATGAAGACGAAGACGCCCGTGATCTACGGCGTGCTCACATGCACAGATGAGCAGCAAGCGCGACAATGCGCCGGCCTCGCGACGGACCCGGGCAGCAAGACGCGCGAGTGCAACTTTGGTGTTGAGTGGGCCCAGTCGGCGATCGACATGGGCCACATGAACCGCAAGGCCACGCGAAAGATGCTTGAGCTGTGCGAGTGTTCGTGTCACGGCGCGAGCCACGGCCACGAAACGACGAAGCAGAAGGCGAGTGGCCAGATCTCGGAAGCGTTGACCAAGGAAGGCTACCCGAAGGCGAGTGCGTGTGGCTGGTGCGGCCACCAGAGCGACGGTGATCAAGAGGAGACGCAGGCAAAGCAAGAGGGAAGCAAGCACGAAGTGTCGGGTACCACCACGAAGACGACCACGCACGAGGGCCAGCACTCGCGCCGTGTGGGCTACCTCACGGGGCACCACGTCAAGTAAGGAAGGCGAGAACCAGGTCATCTCGAGAGGTGAGAACGTGACCTTCCTCTTCGTCGCAGATTGCCTTTGCTTTGGTTTGTTGCATTTTCTCAATTTTTCGAATTACTGTTTGAGTTCTTCCATGATACCGTGTTGAAGTTTCGATCAACCTTCATCTCACATCCAGCGACCAGTGTCTCGTCTCAGAAGAGCCTCCAAGCGTTGACCGTAGCTGCAACCACCGTTAATCCTGCGACACACAAAGCTTTTCTCCTCGCTACCACGTCCCACACCTAGAGCCGCCGCCGGCTCAAACAGTCTCACTCGGCATTCTGTCTCCTTCTCACCATGGCCTCTTCCTCTTCTTCTGCTCCGCCCAAGCCCGTGCTTCTCGAAGAGCCGGGGTCACGCATGGCCGCTCACCTGCTTGATGGCACGGGACTCACTATCGCGATCATTTCGACGCGCTGGTTCGACAGGGAAGTCATCCACCCGCTCGTCGAGGCCTGCAAGGAAGAGCTCGTGAGCAAGGGTGTCGCGCGCGACCACATTAAATGCCTGCAAGTGCCTGGCGCGTACGAGATGCCGTTCGTGGCCTCCCGCATGATCCACGCCAAGAAGCACCACCTTGACGCGGTCATTTGTATCGGCTGCATGGTCAAGGGCGCGACCATGGCGTACGAGTTTGTGAGCGAGGCCACGACCATGGGGCTTATGAAGCTTAACGTCAAGACCGAGACGCCCGTCGTGTGTGGGCTGCTGACGTGCCACAGCCTCGACGAGGCCAAGCAATGTGCCAAGGCGATGGGAGCCTGCGTCACCGGCAGCGACGAGGCGTCGACCGCGGCCAAGCACTGCAACCATGGCGTCGCGTGGGCTCAAGAAGCGATCGAGCTCGCGCAGCTCAAGCGTGCGACTGCGGAGCTGATCGCCAAAACGTGTGCTTGCGTGTGCCACTGCAAGGAAGCCGAGTGCAAGTGTGCGTGCCACTGCACGCAGTGCAAGTGCCACACGTGTACCTGTCCGCCAAGAAAGTGCACGTGCTCGAGCTGCTTCAGCCACCTCCCCAAGAGCGAAACGCACCACACGACCAAGAGCGGGATGATGGCGCAGTTTGACCAGGCGATGTGTGGCGCCACGGGGCCGAGTGGCATTGGCACCAGCTGCATGGACTGCGGCAAGGCGACCAACGCGTGCAAGTGCGAGGACTGCAAGTGTGCGAGTTGCTCGAGCAAGAAGCGTGGGGAGGCAGCCCACGCGAAGCAAGCGACGTCAGCGTGTGGTGGCTGCCAGCAGCCCGGCTGTGCGGACTGCGGACAAAAGCGCGCGAGCGCGAGTGGGCAGCATGGCTACCACGGCCGCAGCTCGGCGCCGCTCAAGGGCGAGCCCAACTCGGAGACGCTTCCGTGAGGCGGGGCGTCCGAGTCGCGACCGCTCTGGTCGTGAATCCTATCGTTTTTCTTTCTTGTGTTTTTGCTATCGTGGACGTTGAAGCATACTGAGGTTAGCAGTGTGCAGGAGGGCATAATACGACCGCATGAAGCTGTGTTGAATTTCTATAGCGGCTCATTTTGTTGGTCATTGTGTAACCACACAATGACCAACAAACTCTCGAGAATGTTACATAATTCTGGGACACTTGGTTTTTGTATGCATTTGGCTT